>VXBL01010536.1:304225-327001 GCA_013400195.1 Aramus guarauna
TTTTTTTTTTTTTTTTAATTTAAGAGAGAGAGAGACCTTTTCATGTCAGTATTTTGCCTCTTGAATCCTTGAGCTTCTAATGATTAGTATCTCAACAATCACCATTTTATCCATTTGCTGTGTTTCTATTTTTCTTATCTTGAATGTCTTCAGTTCGTGAGCCACTTCTAAGAACAATCTGTTTGGCAAAACTGAGCTAAGATTACACAGTTGTAATGCATGAAATTTGTATCGGGGCAGCTGAACCCCTGGGCTGAGGGTTACATTTGCACCAACCTCATGGCAACTTAACTTCTTCAGTAATATTTGGGGTGGAACCTCGTCAAAGGCTCCTTGAATATTCAAGTTTTGGCTGTCCAGTGACTGTTCCTTATCCATGTGCTTATAAGCACATTCAGAGAGTCTTTAATTATGTTTTACCTGACCTGTTAACAGGTATTAGTAAGTCATATGGAAGCATATCCCTACTATAAGCAGAGGTCCAATAGAAGACAAAGAGAGAGGAAGAGAAAAGAAAAGAGGGAAAACATTTAGAATGGCAGCATATTTCTTGCAACACATGCTTTCTTTAGAGTTGATATAGATGTCATGGTGAAATATCTAATGGCAACATATTTATTTCTGAGTTCACTGGTCATTATCTGGAAGCAAAGTGTGTCATAAAAAATGGAGTTAAAATATAATAGCTGACCTTGAAGGCACATTGGATTTTTTTTATTTTCATCTAAGCAAAGTCATTGTTCTCAGTAAATCTCTATTGTTTTCTGCAGGCTGAAGACCATTTCTTTTTCTTTTGTTAGTGACAGCTCTCAAAATAAATGGGACTGCAATATGCAAAGAGCAGAAGGTGGCTACATATCTTGATAATTAAAAAAAGGGCAATTTATTAGAAACAGAAAAGTCATCCAATTTTTTTAAATGATAAAATAGACTTTCTTAAGCATTCCGATGATCCCAGTTATGGTAACATAGAATATAGCCCTTTTTGGTTGTTCTGTAAATGTATTTAATATTTTTCTTCCTTCTTTCCACAAATGCATTCACTTTTTAACATTTTATTTCAATTTTTTTGCTAGTAGGCATAAGCAGACCCTTAAAGACTCCTATAAATGAAACTTGTCACAGAAGTTGATTTCAGGTTACATATTCACAGCTCACACTCTCAGTGCTTCAGCTTAGTAAATGTGATTAGTGATATACTCCATGAGCTTTTAAAGACGTGTCCATGATATATGGTTATAACCATTGCTATTCAGAATTTGGAGTTTAATGGCCTTTTGATCTGATCCCCTAATTGCAAAGGTATAAATAATCTAAATAATGCAAATAATCTTTTTGGCCATGTCCAAACTGCTGAAATACAAGATGTACAATATATTCATTGGTCTCCTGTGGTATGGGTGTAGTAAGTATCCAACAAGTAACTAGCTGGTGGATCTTTCTTGTATGTTTCACTAATGGCATGCTTCATTCATGGAAAGCCATATATAAGTTATATTTGCATGAAGGCATTTGCTGAACTGGGCCTCACTGGGGTGTGAACTATCTCAAAAATTGAAAAGAACTGAACTCTTATATCCTTCAGCTTTATTTGATGAGATGGTCAAAAAAACGTTTTCCATAGATCAAATGAGGAACTGGCAGAGGCTTTAAAGGTTGTTTTATGACTTCATTTATCATTTGTTATTTTTAAAATTCTGATACTGTTATTTACATGTAATGGTGATGATACAAGAGTATCAGTGACGAAATTTATCCCAGCTGTACTTGATTTTAGAGGAATATTTGTAAATCTCCTATTTACCATCTCAGCTCTCCAAGCGTCTAACTCATTGCCACTCAGGTAACAAAGTCCTTCCTCACTTCAGCAGTCTCTAGGTACTACAAAAGTAACTTGGAGTCACAAGCAGCTGCTTACATTGGTCAGGAGGGAGCAATTCCATGCAGACGGGACCTGGACTGAAGTGCACAGATATGGAGAGTTTCCATCCCTGACCAACGTCCACAATTATCTCAATTCCTTTCAAAGCCACAGTTTACTGTCTGGCCCTAAATTTTTGTAGTCTTCGTTGGAACCATGTTACACTGTTCTGCCTTTCACCTGGGATACTTCCTACAATGTGCTCCTATTCTTGCACACCAGATACTGTTGCATGCTGCTGTGCAATATTTTTTGAGCCCTGCCTTCTCTGTATGTCCAGACTGGATTCCTATTACAAATCAACCAATGTTAGAAATGAGGTAGTTACTTGAAAATTAAACACGGCCACACATGACTTCTGTAATATTTCCTACTATAAGTTTATGCCTGAAATGTAAATTAATTCAACCTAGCCATGGAGACATATGATGCACAGATGGAACATACCAGTACTGAATGGAAAAAAAATTCAATTCAGTATTATGTTCTTTATGGGCAATGGATAACAATCTACATGGTGCACTGATAACATGGTCCCTCTACAAAGAACGTGGTGGACTTAACAGTCACTTATCTTGCCATACTTTTTTAGATCACTATCTTGGGATACAGAAACTTGAAATATCCTCCATTAAGTAAAAAAAGGGGAAAAAAACTCTTAAAAGCAGAGAGCTGGGAACTTTACCCTTTATTGGTGACCTTTAAAGACAGAACTAATAAGTGGTTCTGAAAGAGCAGCACTCAGGTAACCTTAGTGATCCTTTCTCTTAAATGTCACTTCATGAAAAAAATCACAGTATATTTCCAGGTTCATAGAATAAAGGTATGACTGTAATAATATGTTCAAGTTCTTATGCTGGTACAGAAATACAACACCATATTACAATTATTAAATACATGTCTGATTCCAGAAACCCTCTATATTTCCTAACTTAGAGGCATTCTCTTCTGTATACACTCATTTTGGAGCAAATGCTTCTATCTTGGAGGGCTTAACCATTACTTAATTTCTTCCTTGAATAAAAATGCTGATTTGATTCTCAGATGACCAGTTTTAGCAACTGGGTTTAGACCTGATATTAGGTGTATATAATTTATATATTAACAGTCTAAATATTCACCAGGATCTCCCAGATGAGTGAGAAAGAGACATTTGGATTTTTATGAGATGCCCACTGCTTTGCTAATGACAATGAATTGATTTCTCATACACATAACACCCAACAAGTAAGTACTCCTTGTGTTTCTAAATCCTTCAGAAACAGACCTAGATTTGTATTGATTTGTTTTTCTATTTATCACTTTCTCTGTAGAAATGCATTTCAGCCAAAGAATTGCCAATAAGCTCTTTGATATTCATTATTTGCAGGTTGGATATGTGGTTATAGCTACAACTAATGCTTATACAGTTCAGTTTAGATTAGGAGTGCACTTTTAAAAATACTCATACAATTTTCCCACTTTTTGTGCTGTGGTTCACAGAGCAAATTGGGTTCAGAGTACATGAGCTGGACTGCTTATTGATGAAGCTAAATTAAGTGAAGATGCAGGTGCACAGGAGAGGCAAGCTGGCTGTGGCACAAGAACTGCATAGAGAGGCACATTTTATTTTCCCTCTTCAAATTCCCCAGAAAGTACAGAGCTGTGCAATATTCTGGGTGCTTTGACCTCCCCTGGGGTCCCCAGGTCATATGTAAAAGTCACCACAGGGAGATGCCAAATAGAGGTGTAGGGTAGTTGAAGGGACTTGTTTCTGTTGTTTGAGTAGCTGGGGAGGAAAACAGAACAGCACCTCTACCCAACTTAGGCTCTGCAAGTATCATGGCCACAAATCCTTTAGCCTTGGAGCTGTAACCACTAAAGAAATGTCGGGCACACTGGTGAGGGGTAGAGAGATGTCTTTTGTTTGGCAGGGACCCCAGCAAGGTCCCTGCTTAAGCTAAAAAGAATATCTTCCATTATTGGGAAAAAATTGTTGGCTTGGATCTCTTTTGTTTTAAGGGAATAAATAGCCTCTTGAGTAAAAGATGTGATAAGAGACTAAATTTGGATCTCCAATTGCAGACAGCTGTTAAATAAGTCACAAGTGAAATGACTTTGGCATTGTTAATTCTTGAAAACAGATACAAGTTGAACATACAACATGCCTGACTTCAGCACCTAATTTTTCACTCCATCTCTGTTTTTTGGGAGTCCTTAAACAGAGCAACTTCAATTTTAAATTTATAGTCTCTTGCCAAGAATTGATTGAAAAAATATGGTTTACAGATAACAATCTCTATATTTATATAGGTATATTTATAACAGTAGAAACTAACTTTAAAGAAGAATATTATACAATGTATTACAGTTTAATAAAATTCCTTTGAATATTTTTGAAAATTAAAATCTTCATAATCTGCAGAAATTATTTTCTGCCAAACTGCTTATTATCTCTATTGTTTATTAGATATAATTTGGTGCATTTCTGAGCAGCAAAAGTTAAGATTTTAGAATCATACTACAAGAACAGACATAGGTGCTTGCAAAGAAAATTATATGTTTGTGTAAATAGCTTTTTTTAAACTCAGATTTCTTGAATTACTGCTGGAGTGTGGGCCAGGAGCTTACCACCACTACCATTATTGGCTAATGACCTCTTATTTGGATTTTCATCTTTCTTTTATCTTCGTCTTTTCTCTTACCATCTGTGAGGCTGAGTAGCTCCTTTCATTTTCAAGTCTATCTTGATAAAATCCCTCTCGTGTGCTTCTGACAGAAGGCAGTTCAGTGAATTTACTTAGGGCCTGGGAGATCTCTATTCCGCTCATTGCTCTACCCCAGGTGGTCACTGGACAAATTACTTGATCCCAGTATGGGAAATGAGGACAGCAACCCCTCCCGCACACCAGTGGACATGCAGACAGTAAAGACGTTGAAAGACAACTGCCTTCCCAAACTCAGCATAGACTCCTTTACCCAATGCGGTGCTCATGATCAGCTGGTTGTCACCAGAGGGAGCGGATAATCCACACTGCAGAAGACAAGATCCAGTAAATCAATGTCTTTGGAAGGTCAAAATATTTTCCAAACCATAAAAACCATGAATTTTACTGTTGCACAAGAGGTGGTTTTTAGGACAGTGGCACAAATTCAACCAACGGACCAGCGGTGGTATCCTCTGAGGAAGCGCCTTTCAGAACAAGTATCCCTGTGACTAACACCTCTGACAGTGGTTTTACAAAAGGAGACAGATGTGGCCAGATGCTTTTTCCGAGCGAAACCCACTGAGGAGCGGGAAGCCTTATCTCCTTCAGTTGTGCCCACTTGACTCCTTCTTTCCCTTACCAAACCTGTTTCGGCTTTCAGGGGATTTGACCTTTCTGAATTATACACAGAGCTCTTGTGTAACAGCCCTTATATCAGTGTGTTTACCATCTGTTCTCCCTTTTCAAATGCAGACATGTGTTACTGTTTATCCACTATGTGTCACCAGTTTACTACAACAAATTCAGTCAAGTGGAAATCAGGTCAAGGTGAAATTTATTTCAGGCACTTTTGTTCCACTTTGTTTTACAGTTTGCCACATGCTAATCATATGAATTCTGAACAAGGAACAAAAAAATAAATAAAATTATACTCTGGCTTCTGACTGACATTTTCAATGGATTGTTTCATTCACCTTTTGGAAAACCTCATACTGTACTTGGCTTCACTGAAAAATGTAGCTGCTGGAAATTTTTAGCAGATTGTTGGACAATATGGAGGGTGAAAGCTGAACCCTTAACGCAAAGCCAAAAAAGAGGAGGTAAATTCTTTGTATTTTAATGCTATACAATGGGGAGACAAGTTGTATACTTCCCCTCCTTTCCCCATGTGTACTGAATGTGAGGGACGTAATGCAAAATCCTGCAAAAAATGTCCACACCCACTGTGCAAAACCTTGCCGCCACCCTAAAGATAATGCAAATTTTCCTTTGATTCCCTGGAAATAAGCCTGCATTTTGCCTTTGTGTTATTGAATAATTCTATTCTATCTAATAATAAAATATTATTAGCTAGAATTGGTATTAATTATAATTTTGTGAGAATGGGGCATAAAGATGAGTTGAGAAGTGATACGACTTCAGAGGACGTGTAAGAGAGGATGCCTATTACCTCAGGCCGCCGTGACCACTGCCGGTGGGAGGAGATATGGTGGGTGTATTCAGCCCTTTAGCCCTCAGAGAATACCCCAGAACATTGACTTGGATTGTGCAAATTGGCCTTAGCTGTGGAAATTTCATGAACTGCTTTCCCCAGAAAAAGCAATTTTGCAGACCTCAAAGTACATACCAAAGCTATTACTGCTGTGCTTGTGCAAAGAATCCCTTCCGCCTTACATAAACATAAATTACTTGTTTCTGTAGATCGCTGAGAAAGTTTAAATCTAGACAAGCTTTAAGACATTGAAATTTAGTCAGTGAACACACTTTTTCCTTAAAACATGCAGTTCTTTCGTATGACAATACTTCTCAGTATTAGCTTTTCAGCAGCAGTCCATTTTTATCAAGGAAAAAAAAAAAGGACTCTCGCAAAATGTTTTATTTACCCCCAAATGGGGGCATTTTCTGTTCACTTATTTTATTACCATTTCTGATGTGTTTCATGGCATTTTATTAATAATCCTGTTCTGGTCTGCAGGTCAAAGAGTTTTAAGCAGATAACAGTAAATGGCATCAACCCCAATAACATCAAATGGAGTTCTGAGCCACCAAGACAGCTGCACTTTCCTCTCATCTTTTCTCCCTCCTTTCTCCACAAACAGATTGATCTATAGTAAGACTGAGCAAGGATCTGTTTCTCTGAGTAACTGTATTGGCACAGGTTAGGTTGGGGTAGAAGACCAGCTATGGTTATAAAACATGCTGATAAACTTAGGGGGACAAAATGTAAATTAATTGGAAATACAGGTTAATAATATTTAACCATATTGCAGAAACACATTTTTGCTGGTTTTCACCTTCACAAATGCTGAATGTTTTCACAGAGCTGTGTCCTGCTGCTTAGGATGTGACCCATGTTATGACGTCGCCATTTTTTGAGAAACTGATACAAACGCACATGTAATTAAACATTATAACACACTAGAGTTACTTTATCTGTGACTAAATATTTACCTTTCAGTAATTTGGAAAAGAATCAGCTAGCATGGAGCTCCATTGAGCTAAGTAATGTAAAAATACAAAGGAACTGTTGGTCCTGTTGGTCCAGGACATAGGAATGTGTGGCCCATCTTTATACGATGGGGCCATTGTAATCCCACCATGGGGAATGGAGGGTACGTCTTGAAGTGAGCTGCTTGTCCCACAGGACTCCCTGTGCCGTCAGTGGAGATAAGGTCTCCTGCAGGATGATGCAGAACAAGAGTCTGCACAACCTCTCTCCATTTCCTAGCAAGACCATCCAGATTTCCAGGTACACATGCACACGTCTTCTGTGGGGTCACAGAACTACTGTCAAGGAACCTCAAAAAGAAATTTGGGTGTTGCTGGAGCCAGCAGAGTTTTGCTACGAATTTCAAGAAGGACAGGACTTCCTTGCAAGCTTTTTCTACTCCATCCAGCGTCCACACATTCAAACCTGTGGGCTGGTCTTCAGACAAATGCATCCTGTCACAGTACTATTTTTAGTACTTGTAAGTCGAAAATTTAAATAATTATTTCATTTCTCTAGGCCTGATACAACTCTTACCAGGTGAGTTTTCTCAGCTGGTGAGAAATGGGTAGAATCTTTTAAACATTTTAAACTCATTTTTAGATATCAAATTATTATTTAAGTTAAATAATTTTTGATGAAGAGCTGTATTTTTATAACCAAAATTAACTGAGTACATGGAAGAGTTCCTATAGAACACTGAAAATCCAGTAGATTTCAGCAATTTTTTATTCAGAATAGAGAAATGGCTCTGAACCCACCATCAGGAAGTTCAGAACAACTGTGATAACTGGAATTGATTTCTCCTCTGTTCCCCAACCCAGTATACACACGGAGCGCACTGCAGTATGGATGTTTAGGTCACAGCTCTATGTCAGGTTATTGAGCTGAGAACACAGCAATCCTTGGGACTCTGGTGTTATAGCAAAGACACATAAGCCAGATCCAGATATGTATTTCTGCCTTTTCCTTATCTAAGCTGGATTCCCAGACTGCCTTCATACATGGAATAAAGCTGTAAAACAAGAGTGCTATTAAATATTTGACCTTTGTAACCTGGCGCCAGTCTCAGAGCTCAGTACTAAAGCTCACCTTCCTCTCCCACACCCTCCTCTGCACGAGGTGATCAGCATCCCTCAGCTCTGACCATGACTGCTATAAACCTCAGCTCTGTCAGCTTCTAACCAGTCCCACAATTTATCACCTACCAGGTACCAGGTATTTGCAGTGGTGTCTTCCTTTGTAATGCTCAAGCCTTATATTTGTGGTACTATGCATAATGCTCAGCTCACTCATTAAATCCCCTAAGGATTTACACATTAGTAAATATTTTCCTAATGAATATGTGCTAAAAATAACAGAAAACATAAACAGCTGTTTTAAAATGTAGATGTATTTGCAAAAGTTTCTGCACCTCTACTTGATATCTACTTGATTTTTGCAAAATGGTTATGAATACAACTTAATAAAGACTTTTTTGGCTCAGCTCCAGAAAGCTAATATTGTTCCCTTTTGAATGTCAAGAAGAAACAATAACTTTACATTATAAGCATGATAGTAAACTAAACTAAAAAAAAAAAAAAATTAAAAGTCCCAAATGGCTGTATAAAATTGCTGCTCTCTTACACAATAATAGTGCTTAGGTTGCACTTATACAAAACAGTCAACTGAACAAAAAATGTTTTATTATTCTAATGAATAGAAAGGTTAACATTATCTATCCTATAGAAATATATGACATCCATGGTAATGTGGTCAATGCTAAAAACTAATAAAGTTCAAGAAACAAATCTGTTATCAGAAGTGACTGCCAGAATGACTTAATTTGTGCATTATTTTGTAATATGATATAGAATGACCTTACACAAACCTTGTCATTTATAAGATGACTCACAATAGTTCAGTTGCTTTCAGTAAGAATTTCAGCATTGGCTATTTCACTGCATACACTCCCATTTATTAAAATTTTAATCCATTAGTGGTTTTTTTTCAGATGATATTTGTATGTACTATCAACCAAGTCAGTTTCTATGAAACATGAGCAAAAGACCTAATGGTGGAACTTAATTTCTTCCTGAAAAATAATCATATTTTGGAAAAGTTTTCCATCACTCTCTAATCTGTTTCCCACTTTTCACTTAACACTGCTGTAATTCTAAGTTGATCATTCCTCACCTTTTTCTTGTTTTACCTTCAATACCACCTCATATCACATTTCTGCATGACAGAAATAAAATTACTGCAATTTCAAAAAAAAAAATGTCTGTTGAACAAATTCATTCTGCATATGAATTTAGCCTATTGATCATCACTAGAAACAGACATTAATTGTAATAATTTTATTTAAGGAAGCACAGTCATATCTGGAAGGACTTGGTAAAATATATTGGCACTGTGATTTGGACATTTCACATTTAATATGCTACATTACTCTTATCACCTATGTGCATCAGCTACAGTTCTCTCACCTTCATTCACTCATTTCTCTGCCTTTGGCTAGATATTCCCATCATATGAATCCTTTCCTCTTTTCTTTTGCAAATTATCTCTGTAATCAATCACTTTTCCCTCTCCAAAGTGTGAAGGCATTTGTTGCAAACCCTGAGAATGTGACCCTGAAGCAACAGTAGTTCAGACCTCCCCATAAGCAGATTTTACTGAGTCAGGTCTCTGCACCAAGCCTGAAAAAACGCCAGCCAAAACCAAAGTGTTCCTTTCCATCTGCTTCAGTGACCTTCAGCTGGAGTGGTTCGTAGGTCAGAAGGAATGCGACAGAGACAGTGCTCCTCAACTAGGACATGGAGTTTACCAGCGTGGAGCTGATGTCCCCATCCCAGATCAGAATCCAGCCGCTTGGAGCAGGTGGTACACCTGCGGGACACCACACAACTCTCAGCAGAGATGTCCCCTGGGACCCTGGAAGCGGTACGGCTGTGCTGGCGTGCAGCGCTGGAGCCGTTCCTGCGGCAGCGTCAGAGCTATCCTGTTCGTAAGTCCCTCGGGTCCCCCCGTGCGCCGGCACCGCGCGCCGTGTGCTCTCACACAGGTGTCCTGACTGCCTCAGCGGCACTTGGAGCCAGCGATTCCCAGCTGCAGCAGAAGAGAAGTACATTAAGATTGATGAACTCTCATGCTGTGGTAGTGGAAGCCCAAAGGATAACTAAGGTAACGCATGCACAGTGATACAGTACTATTTTTGCAAAATAAGGAAATGAGAGAGCTAGATAAAACTCAATACTGGGAAAAGAAAAACAAAAACCAAACCAAACCAAAAAAAAAACCCCACCCAAAACAAGTGAGTTTTAGTTGATTTGAACAGCAGCTCTGAACTTTTTTTTTTTATTTCTACCATAACATTGTGTTATGTTTTTCAGAACAATTTCATCCTACTAGTAAAAGAGAAGAGGAGAAATAAGGAAAACAGAAACCTTCCAAAAGGCCATCAATCAATCCCAGAAACAATATAAAAATTAAGAAGCAAGTAGTACATCCAAATAGAAAAAATGCTAACATAATGAAAATGTCGGTAACTATGGAGATAATTTGCTTTGAAGCAACCTGCTTATAACAAAGTTTCACTTACTGGATTACTTCAAGTATTTAATAACTTGTAGTACTGCCAAAGCTCAGACTAAACTATAGTTATTTTCCCTGTCAAAAACTATTCAGCTGTGCAATGTCAAGCCACCAGAAGTGTTCTTTATTGCATCCGTATGAGAAAACCTAACCGCATTTCATTTTTGTCGAGTAACAGTTTTCTTTTTGTTAGCATGCTATGAATGTATTCAGAGATCAAAAAGCTGTTATTTAAAACAAAATGTTAGAATGGTTCAAATTAAAAATAAATTATATTCATTTGTTTGACTGGGAAGACGATGAACAATCTAGTTGTGTGATTCTAAATAATGCAGACTAATGACGTAGCAAGTGAACTTATGAAATACAGGTATACTTGCAAAGATTTATTTTAAATATATCCATTGATAATAATCTTCCAGCTTTCAGGGTGTCCCAAAGCCACTCAAACATGATGATAAATTGATCACGGAATAATATCATCTGCAAGTTTTGTTGCTTACTTGTGAAAGGATCATCTTCTTATATGGTCAGGTCAGCTTGTGAAAGGAAATACCTCATCTCATTTTCAGAATGCACAAGAAAAGTTTGCGTGTGCAGAACATGAAGTTCTCGTATTTGACATTACACCTGATTTTTAGCCTTCTATGTAGTCACTTATTAAGATGCCTTTGAAAGTGTCTCTAGTCTCCTGTTGTTCCTGGCAGTTCAGTTCAAAATTAGAATTGTATTAATGGAACGAATAAAATTAGAAAAAAATATGTAATTTAAGATTTTTATTGAGAGATCTTGATTGAAGGCAGATAAAGCCTTCTGAAAATATGATCTGTTTTTTAACAAGCTGTTGAAGTTATACAGTCCTCTCACCTGCTACTTTGGTCCAATATTTCTCTGTTCACTTAAGAACAGAGTCTATATTTGCTCTGGTATATTAGAAAGCATTAGCTTGCACTTGTCTGTTCATGATGCCACATTGACAAAACTGTGGGCTGAATTGTGGAAAACAATACCTTCAGTTCTGATCCTGACTACTTTTTTGTTCTTGTTTATTTTGTCCGCAATTGATGGACAAAGGTGTGCAGAGTCTTCTCAGCTTTATTTTGGTATGGTGATGGAGAACTCTGGACCTTTAACTACAAAATAAGTATTAGGAGAGGATTGCCACTATGTTTACGTATGTAAGTCTAAAATCCTTTCTAAGAAAACCATGTCTGCACAGACATCCAGACAAAGCATTTGTTTCAATGTCATTCATATAACTATTAAAACACTTTTATGCTTTAATGTCAGCCGTTCCTTAGCTTATCTGCCTTTTCTACAGAAATTCCATATGCAGTTGATTATATTTAGGCCACCATAATTAGCAGTTTTGTTGTACACAATGTCTTGCACAATAAAAACTCATGGACAGTGAGGTCTACAGACAAAAAAGAAACAGAAAACACTTTTACAGACTGCAGGAAGAGGAGCAGAAGGACTGCAGAAATAAGAAAAGCTAGAGATAGTTGCTACCAAAAGGTAAAAAAGAACAGGGAGTAGTCTCTGTGCTGCCACATGGAAACCATAAGAAGAAGGCATCAAGAAAAAGTTAACAGAAGCATTTACAAGAAACATATGGCTTGTAGGGAAGGCAACAGACAGAAGGAATGCAAAAACGGGTGAAGAAGCTGTAACAGCTCATATCACAGAAGTAGACAGAAACTGCCGAAAGAGAAGATGGTACCACTATTTCTTGGGAGAGACATGCAGCAAAAGACCTACCAATACCAGAATTCAGTGTAGAAAAACTAGCAAACCTCTTACTACATTGATGTGTAATGAAGTTGACAAGTAGAATTATGTAGGCAGTCATTATTCAGTAGCTATTCATTAGTTCTGTCACACTTGTGAAGAAACAGATACGCCACAAATATCTGGATTTGCCACAAACCTGCTTCTGCGTTGATGCTAGACATTCACTGCACAGTTCTCAAGAACTGCTTCTTAAAAGTCTACTCTAACGGAATTCAGTGGAGAAACTCAGAACAGTTCTAATGGGGGGTGTGTGTGTGTCCGTCCAATTATGATAGAAAAAATGTCTCTTTCCAGTCCATCTTCTGGAACATATTTATTTTTAAAACGTGCCTTTTGGATGACTAGTTTAAACACATGGGCAACCTATTAGCTTTTTTATCTTGCCAGGTTATTACCACAGAATTAGCAATAGCAGAACCATCTCGTATATATTCAGTATGCAGTACAGACTTCTGCTGAGCCCTCAGGGAATATAATCCAGCAAGGAAGGAAAAATATTCCTCTTTTCTTCTTCCACAGGGTCGTTTTCATTTCCTCCTGCCTTCCACTGGAAGACATCAGACCTTCCCAAGAGAGGCCAGCTTCAGAGTCTGAAAGCCAAATGACCTAGAACAGAGAGACCGGTGCCACTATGCTTCTTTTTTTATATCAATTCAACATCTCCTGCGTGTAAAAGCTACATACAGGAATTAAGGAGAAATGTTTGTTACTTATTCCACCTAATCACAGGCAGAAGTTACACTGTGAGATTGTGTTTATTTTACTGTACATGAAGACTTGTGCAAATGAACCAATATTAATGCAGGTAGACAGGAAACAAAGGCAACCAGCAGGTCAAAAGTGCAGTAGACTCGCCATGCCTGTCTGCATTGCTTGTCCTCAGCACAGAAGACAGGGAACTGTGCATCACTGGCAGAAAAAGATAGGAAGCAGCCAGCCCTCGAGTATGATTATAAAATAGTCCATCTAAATGTTATAACTAAACTTCCAAGTCTTTGAAGTAAATGTTTAGAATAGTTCTGTTTTTCTTCCTTGATATTTTGAAATTCTAGGGTGCTACGCAAACTTATTTTACTTCTACATCCCCATCTCATGAAAGGTCACATTAGCAGTATAGGATTACTTGCATAGTAGAGTAAATAAAATTATCACAACTTATTTTTATGTATGCTGTTATTATCATTTCAGAAAGCAGATGTTAAAATCCAAAAATGTTAACAAAGGCAAAGCCATGGTCAGGGACAAAAATGCAAATGCTCCATGAGAACAGGGCTTTAAGCTATGGTGCTCTGGGATCACAACTCCCTTAACATTTGCTTCATAGAAAATAATTCTCATGCAGCTTCTGCCTTCTAAGCTTGCCATGGAGAGTGGGATTTATCCCATGTAACCATCACTATTTGAAAATTAGCTTTTAGCTAAAGCAACTTTCCTAATTCATGAAGAGCTCCTTATCCCCAAAGGCTTCATTTCATCTCAAGTTAGGAGCTGTAAGTCACTGGTTCCAGAAGCAGTGTCATCTGCCTGTTTGCTCCAGTGAATATCAAGGCAGGACACCTAGATCTGCAGCTCAGGCTACCTATCCAATTTCTGGCTACCCAAAGTGAGGTGAAACAACTCCCCTATACTTAAATGTACAAATGCAGTTAAATGGCATGAAATGACTCTCTCTCTTGTTTTATATTAGGCCTCATATCAGCAGACATTAAAAGATGTCACAGGGCATGTGACTTCACTGTGCCTACTCACCCTTACAGCAGATAATGGATTAGTAGTATTTTTAAGGGCTGGGACTTTGATAAAGTCTGGGAAAAGGAGTATGGCTACAAGTTTGAAAAGCAGCTAAATGATTCTGAAATCTGACCAGAACAAGGCAATTTATTTCTAGTTTTTAGCAAACAAGCCTGCTTGTTGTTTCCCATGAAGAAACTATCATCATGGCTGAAAAGGTTCAGAGCTTGTCTTTGTATAGCTGCAGCGTCACACAGTTTAGAAACAGTCTGACACATACAATCATCTGCCCTGTGGCTGTGCTTTTACAAACTGATAAGAGCAAAAACTATATAGCAATAGGCTAAAGGTATTTCCTCTTCAAATAGAACAATATATATTTCAATTCTAGAAATCTCTGACCTTCCTTAAACCAAGTATGACTTCTGCTAATGATCATAAGTTTTTTCCTTTAAAGTGGTTTAAAGTTTATCAGTTTCTCAAGCCTTTTTTTTTTGGAAAAACAGTTAGACTTTAAGAAGAGGTACTTTTGAAAAGCCAAGGCAGCTGATCATAGTTACATTACCCCAAGACAGCATTTTCCATTTTATATTCAAAGCCATGAATAATTTACCCAGCACACTTTGATATTTTTTCAGACTATTAATTGTTACCTGACCAATCTAGATTTCTCTGTATGTAGGGGTTTTTTTGAAAAGTATTTTCAAAATAACTTATTACAAAATTAACCTCAGAATTTTTTTTTATTTCTTCTTTCTGGAGTTGTTCTACAGAAGTGATTTCAGCAGGGAAGGAGCATTCATTTGAAAAACCAGTGTTGTCTGTATCATGAAGAAAAAAGATCTGGATGGAAGACATAATGGTACCGAAGGGTAGCAATGACTCTTAGAGCAATAGAGCTAGGAAATTATCCGTGCACCATAAAAACTTAGTGAATTGTTACAAACATTTACTAAACTTTCAGTCTTCATGTTGTTTTTAGTGAATAATTAACAGCCATTCAATTAGTCGTAAAGTGTAATTATAAGAGATCATAAAAATCCAAACAACCCAATATAGTAATTGTTTTTATTTATGAAAATATTTCTGAATCATCTAGGATGTCTTGAACTCATAACCAGTCAACAAACCTGCGTTTTACAGAGGTTTTTGGCAAAGAAGTTAAATTTTAAAATTACTGCTGTTTTTAAGCATCTATCAAATGGATTGAAAGAGAAGAATGCTGCTGAGCAAAATATTAGTATCCATTTTGCCTCGAGAGTTATTCTAAACCATACCTTGCAGGCCATTAAACCAGTCTGTAGGTCTTTGCAGTTGTGGGTTAGTTGGCCCACAAACACAGGAAACTACATTCTGAAAGGCTGGGAAGTTATGAGGGTAAGAAACTGTTCCCTACAGCACATTACAAGGAACAAGAATGTTGGCAAGGTGACAAAATTAAACATACAGTTTGACTATGCCTGACATATATTACACAGAAAGCACCCAAACTAGGTGTATTTGCTACATTCTCTAAATTGTAACAAAATTAAATCTATCAGAAAATTCTCCAGCACTGGTTTCTCTCCCACTACTATGTGTGGCTGTGTAATTCAAAATGAACTGGTTTACAAAGACAGTAATGTGCATCTTTATGTCATCCTTTATATATATGTATATGGACATATATCTATATCTTCTAGATATATATTACACATAAGCCTGTCCATAATCATTGAAAAAGTTCATCGATTCCCTTCTCACAAGTATTTGCATGTTTGCTTTTAACCCGTTCTAGTAGCAGCTGCTTGTCACTTGAAAGCCCTTTCAGAAACAGAACCCAGACTGGCCTGAAATCCTGTTCCTGCTAGGAGGAGTGTGAACACCCCAGGCAAAGCTGAAATCCCAAAATGCAACAGGGAATCTCTGGAGAGTCAACTGTCCAAGACTGACTCACCTCTTCTGTGAAAAAGAAGATGAGGACTTCTGTGGAAGATGCCACAGCAGAACCAAAGGAGGCTGCTGGTTTGAATACCCAGTGCAGGGCACTGGAGCCCACATTACCGCTGTTATTGTGTGAGTGGGGGGGAACAGATTTGTCTCTGGAATTGTCACTGCATCTGGCTGTTCATCCATCTTATTGCTGACCTGGCTGGCTCAGCTTGCCCATTGCCAGCACCAGGGTGGAACAACCCTGCCTTGGCACCCACATCAGCTAACATACCAGAGGTCATAAAGCACAGCTTACACTCAATACCCAATGTCTTCTGATCTAGATGCATGGAAGACCTAGGTAGATGAAAAAAGGGTCTCTCCTATTATTGGTAAACATCACACAAAGCCTTTTGTGGTTTCCTGCATGTTCATCAGCTGCAGTTAACAAGGGATAACATGCTTCTCAAACAGTAGGTGTCATCTCTTCAAATACCTTTCTGGCTAGCATTCTAACTTCAAAGTGATCATCAACAGATTAGTGTAAGTTTGGGTTTTCAGCCTCAGATACCATCTTCTCAAAGCACACTTTGTAGGCTGCTCACTTCACTGAGTTTTGGACAGATTTCCAGAAAATTCTTCTTTCCTGTCCCGAAAATTTTCTTTGTATGCCTTGTACCAACCTGTTCTTGGAAGCTTATGTGTCAGGCTGAGAGGAAACCAGAATTTTCCTGTATTCAGCCAGGGACCACCTGACAGTGCATGCATGCAATTGCATCTTCTGTATGTGTTTCATAGTGAGGGGCTCTCTTAGTTCCCGTGCCCCAATACACCTTAAAAATAATATCCCACTAATATTATTTTGATAATAAGATTCCATGTTATCCTGCCAATGATGGGATAAAGGTGCCAGACTTTTACTTTGGACTCCATGCAGTGGCTGAAGTGCAAACAGTAAGTATAAGCCTTAGGCAAGCCATCCCAAACCACCCCCATGGTACAGAGAAGGCATCCCACAGTTTGCCAAGAGGGCAAGTAGAGAGTCTGAAATTTGTCTGACATGTCTCTATCACATTTGTACTACTAAGTAATCCAGAAAAGTAAAAGTTAATGTTACTGACCATGGAACCATGAAGTGGTAGAAACCAAGATCATTGCTAGACCCCATGTTTATAAGATGAAAACAAAGTTTGATACACACTGCTCTACTCGAAACTTGACACAAAGGTGTTTCTTCTAGACAGGAGGTCTCAGATTTTTCTAAATCATGTTAATGCAATCCTCCACAAAGATTTTTATATGAGCAAAGCAACAAAAGTTAAACTTAAATAGCTTTTAATGAGCTGTTGGAGGCCATCAGCAAAGGAGTGCACAGCTGGAAGCACAGAGAACAAGCACAGAATCTGTAATAAAGGGGGGTGGAGTGGCTCAGCTGGTCTAAATCTGACTAACTCTGACTTTATAGAAGGATTTCAGTTTACATCAGCTGAGGACACAGCTCTAATATCAAGAAGAGAAAAAAAAATAAAAGGGAGAGGAAATGCCACCTTCAGAAATTAAGATAAGGAATCAGCAAATTTTACTCCTATAAGTAATGTTTATGACCACATTTAGCTTTTGGACTTTGATGGGATTACTCACTAATCTTTAAATGAGCAGATCAAGGCTAGTACGTTTTAGATTAATAATTTCCATGATGTTTCCTAGGGTCAGTCTGCAGAGCCATACAGTTGAATTTGCCCAAAGCTACATAAATGAATGAACTCAGAAAATAAAATCTGTTCTCTGGCTAATGTAAATAAGAGAGGTAAAACCACAGATCACATCTGGGGACAGAAGTGTAAGGAAACAATTAAAGATTTAAGAAACACTTTAAGTATGCAAAACACTAATTCTTCCAGGAACTGTCTTCCAAGGACAACTCAAGGAAGCAAGGTCTATTTTCAAAATAAATGTTAGTTCCTTGGCCTGAAGCACAGAAAAATATTAAAGAAAGAGGCCGTCATTGGATTACCACAAATTTGGGGGATTACTGATTTTTTTCTGCCAGATAAGTCATTGAAATTATTAGTCGCGACAACGCTGTAATTTTTAAACAGCAATGCCTTAGGATTTCACTTTTTTGACCTGTGATTTGCAATGCATTTTTCTATGTTTTCTTCAAGAAAAACTGTTTTAAAAAGTGCCTTAGCTTATAGCAGTTCATCAGGATTGTGAACAGCAATGAATTTACATGAGCAAGACCCAAGAAATCTTACTTTGAAATGTCATTTGGAAAAATTCCCTTTTTTCCTTTCATGAACCTGGGGCTTTATTAAGTTCCATGTCACACTGATGAACATTCCAGGTTACTCTAAAAAATCCAACCCATGAAAGAGTGTGAACGCACCAGAGGAAAAAGCCACAGGAGAAATGTTATACGAGTAGCGTGTGCTGATGGCACGTGGCTAATCAAGTCACCAGGAGCTTTTCACCCATCTACTCACAGCTATTCAGGACACCCAGTTGAAAAGACCAAGTACAGTCAGCAAGGCTTGATGACAGAGGTGGGATGGGATGGGATGNAAAGAGCATAGCCTAAAGCAAGAGATGGCTGCCAACCCAAAGGGAATCCAATGGGTGTAAGGAGGACTCAGCAGCTGACATCCTTTATCACATGTCATCACAAAGAGTCCTAAACAGACCAGCTGGATACAACTGTTCTGGGGCCTGCATGTTGAACAGACTACCTGTATACACACATCTTGGTGTGGGAGTGACGATGTGAGTATAAATGGGTAAAATCATTTTTACTTCAGTTTTAATTTTAAATGAAGTCATCGTGCCCTCTCATCAGGGCTTGCATTGAGCTTTGTTAAATTATTGCTACCGTATTTCAACAGTATTTCCTGTAGCTAGGCCTGGGGCATGCCTATTTCCAAAATTCAGAACCTCAAAGCTCGCTCTCAGCAGAGACTTTCCTGGGAGGCACCAGGAGTCCAGACGTATCTATATTCCTGCTCATACAGCTCCCCAGACACGTGTGGTTTTTCTGGGCCTGTCCAGGTCTGTGTGACACCTGCACTGACATCAGGTTTGATCCCCGAGATGTGCTCTGAACAGAGGAGGCGGCCGTGCTGGGGAGAGGCAGCTTCAGCAAATCCTCTCACCATGTGGCAGGATAGCATGTGTTTGCATAGTAGGTCTGAAGCCTTCCAGGAAGTGTTAGATATATTAATTAAATCCTGATTTACTAGGTGTGTAGTATAGCTGGCATTTCCACCACAGATCTACACCACCAGTGCAGAGCATCCAGCACGCTCCTGAAGTACAGGACTCACCCTACACTCCTGGTAGAAACCTGTACTGCTCCTGCCAGTGCTTCTGAAGTCCTGGGCTGCCCAGCCTTCAGACACACAAATAGCAAGTATCTAAAGCTGGATTTGATAATAACACTCTTTTATCCAACAGCCAAAGGGCTAAATCACTCACCCATGCCACTGCTGACCTGGCTTTACCGGAAAGGCATACCATCGGAGCAAGCACCTTAGCATCCTGAATAGAAGTCTTCCTTACATGGTTTTCTCATTCCCTGTTCTTGAGCTTGTGCCATCTTGTAGAACTACATAAATGATTTTTGACAGAAAGAATGAAATCCACATTTCCACTTTCTCTCAGTTTTGTGACATTGAGCACCATTCTAGCAGTCACTTTCTTGAGAGAACAAATGTTTAATTAAAATAAAACAGCCTCAATGAGAGAGAGAGAGAGATGTATTTCTTCCAGTCATTGTCTGTCCTTTCCTCTGCAGTTATACATGTTGATGGAATTATCATCAAGCTTATTGCATGTGCTTGGAAGATGGCAAAGACTCAAGATTCAGCAAGCAGCAGAAGGAAATGAATTTGGTTATGTCACATTTGCATAAGTCTCCAAATCACTGAATTATTGAATTAAAGATGGGCAGTGTAGTACCACCATGGCCACTGTGTAGGAAACAGGTAAACATGAAAGGCTATCCAATAGTGATCCCCCAGTAAAGCAAGGCATTTCCTTCACCCCATATTAGGCGTCTGTCTTGAGAAGAGTTTCCTCCTGTCTAGTATAGTCAGTTTTCCACTCCAAGTTTACTTCAGGTCCCACAGTTACACAGCTTCAGGTGCTAAATCTACCCTAGAAAAGGTTTTCCAGATTTTGTTTTATATTTTCCTATATAGTGTAGATGTACATGGAGAATAGACCACACATCTCTTAGAAAACTTAGGTCCATGCTTTTACTAGACAGCAGATGGCCAAAAAGCTACACCTTCAAAGAAAGCAAAGACAGATCCACCACTGCCAGAAAACCCAATCTTGAAGTTAATTAGTTCAGGTATCACATCATATTTATTCAGCTATGTTTCTACTGAACCCCAAGCTGGTTACTATTGATGGAGCAAGATATGGCATGGTGCCACATAAACATGGCAACTTGTTTGATGAGAGTTTCAGCTTTCTAACATGGCACAGAATTATTTCAATCTAGTCATAACCTTGCTGATGTAATCAAATACCAGAGGCTATGGTCTCTGAGACTCTTTTTATCAAATTAATCATCTTTTGACCATGTCCCCAAAGCAAAAGTTTGATAATTTGATAAATAAATGTTTGTGGTATTTGCTAATACCACACTATCTGGCTGAAAAATTGCATTTGGCTCCTGCATCATAAGAAATCACCTTCAATCCGCATATGCAACAGTCCATCCTTGTCCTGGTTTCAGCTGAGATGGTGTTAATTTTCTTTCTAGTAGTCAGTATTGTGTTTTGGATTTAATATGAGAATAATGTTGATAACACACTGATGTTTTCAGTTGTTGCTAGGTAGTTGTATTGTCTACACTAAGTCAGGGACTTTTCAGCTTCTCACGCCCTGCCAGGTGCACAAAAAGCTGGGAGAGCACAGCCAGGACAGCTGGCCCAGAGTGGCCAAAGGTACATTCCCTGCCACAGAGCGTCGTGCTCCAGATATAGCTGGGAGGCACATTCCCTGCTTGGAAACAGACTGGGCATTGGATTGTTTTCTTTTCCTCTCACATGCAGTGAGCAATTGCATTTGTCCATCATTTGTATTACTGTTATTATTGTTGTTATTATTGTTATTATTATTCTTTTCCTTTGTTATCATATTAAACTGTCTTTATCTCAACCCAGGAGTTCTTTTTTTCCATTCTCCTCTCCGTCCCCTTAGGGGGAGGAGGGATGAGAGAGTGGCTGTGTGGTGCTTAGTTACCGGCTGGGGTTAAACCACAACAATCCTAACATAAGATTGCTGTAAAAATCAAATATGAAATCACTCCTCAGGACTTAAATGTTTCAGAGAAATGCTAAAGATCGAAATTCCCCACTTACAGAAGCCAGAGGGTTCAGGTTTTAGATTTCTATGGTTCTACTTAGAAATCAGCCTTAAAAACACAAAGGTAATGCACAGGTTTATACAATGGCATGGGCCAATTTTTCAGTTAAAGGAGACCATGCTGATTATCAAGTCCAATCTGCTGCGGGTTTTTTGGGAAGAATGTTTTTTCTATTAAAGGCATACTTTGAGCAATCTCAAGCAAATTCAACTTTTTGTTTCACACAGTGATATTAAAATCCAAGAATAAAGCTAAGAAAACTCATAGTTACAGTTTACATAATTACATCTTGTGGTTCACAGAAGACCAGAATGATGGCTCTCATGTAAGCATTTTACATTTTTCCTAATTAAAATGGGTCTAGCTTTCTCATAACTCTCTGCTGGTGGTCTGGTTATGTGACCACAAACTCATTTTATTCTCTTACCTCATTGCTGTGAGTGCCAAGTAAAACTTGTCTGTAGGTCTTCTGGAATGCATGCTACATTTACTGCTGGACTGCATAGTTTTTTAGTAATTAAATAGATCTCACAAAGCTCACTAAACCTGCCTTTGCAGCCAGGGGGAAAGTGAGTGGATGGCATGTAGCAGAAAATTAGAATGGCATGCGGCAGCCCAAGGAAAACTGCAAGTAGCAGGAATGGGGGTAGGGAAATGTTAGATATGGAGAGAATGCCAGAACATCAGCAAGGAGGGGGACTGACCCCAGAAGTCACAGAGCTGGCTGAAGATGGTAGAAGAAACAAGTTCCCCTTGCTTTGAAGGATGTGTAAGCAGATCAGACAGCCCCAAAACACCTCCTAGATCATTTCAGTAGATGGGTAAAAGGTGAAAGTTTCAAAGAAGTAGTGTAGTGAGAAATTTGTAGAAGGGACAGAGACAAGTTTAAGTCTGAAAATGATTAGCTGTGACAGAAAGGAATAAGTCTGCTTTAGCTCACTGTATGCAAGCTCCCAAATGCAATACAATACATAGAAAATTAAAATTTGTTAGTGCCAATGTAATAAAAGTTCCCTTCCCAATTCTGCTTCTTTTTTCCACCCTCTGTTTTTTAAAATCACATTTGAAAACGCACAAAGTTGCAAAAAGAAAAGACAAAAGTAAAATTACAATGAATGTAATAATGATTAATAAGAAAATAAATTTCAATGCTAAATAAACATTGTAAGCATAAAATGCAAACACACTTTCAGTAAAATTTTTAGTTACTTTGACACGGAAGCAATGTAAAATGTTGTTTCTCCACAAGTCCATTCTCACTTTTTTTGCTTTCTTCTTCTTTTTTTTTTTTTTT
>VXBL01010536.1:327029-374194 GCA_013400195.1 Aramus guarauna
TTTTTTTTTTTTTTCCCTGGTGTTCTATGAAGACTCAGAGGAGCAATTATAAAATATAAAATAACTGCATGAAGGTGAAAACATTACATTTCTAGGATTCAATATGTATTTGTAGACAGAACTGTTGAATCTTTTGGAGTTTATAGGAACAGGTTCAGATATTGTAAAAAGCTCTTTTTCATCTGCCAGAAATTTTTAAATTCAGCAGGTGAGATTCTGGTCAGCTTATTTCTGACATCCAAATCCAAGACACGGGGGAGCTGCTCTCCAAGGTTCTCTTTGCAGCTGAAAAGCAGCTGTATTAAAAATATTAATGTGACGGACGTTCCTCCTCCTGCACTAATGACAGAAGTTTTTGCAGCTGTGTAATGCCATCCAGCTAAAGAAATCCAGAAACTTTTCATTTTTTAAGTAGTTTCTACTCAATGTCATTGCCAATTCCAAGTGATTTTGGAGTTCTCACTTAAAGCAAAGCACCCCGCTACAGAGGACAGTTTGATTCAGTAAGTTCGGGCCAGGGAAATAAAGTAAAAACATAGGACAAGAGTTACATCTATGTCATCGCGGTTTAGACTATGGTTGTTGCAGAGTTTAGCAGAAAATCTGTACTTGTTTGATAACAGAATTAAAAATGACTACAAAATGCTGTGCTACTGAGAAGAGATTGCAGGAAGGTATCAGATGACACTTCTGCTGGTAGTCTCTCAACAAAATACTCTCTGACACATATTTTAGTACTGCCAACCAATCTCAGGATCTCTGGTCCTTAAAAATTGGTGCCTCTTTTTTACACTGGAAAGCAAGACATGGAGATTTAATTAATTCTGTTTGCAGAAAACTTCAATGGCAAAACCAGAAGAAAAATACAGACACAGGTATTTTTAGGCTTGTGCTACTGTTGGCGCAAAACACAGCAGCACAACCTGCTCTCCTTTATGGACCTGATCTCCTCAGGGGCTGCTGGCTGTTTCCTGTAGCTGAGTTGTGGGTGCTCACCCTCTCCCAAAACCAGACCTATTTTTATGTCCGGAATAGAGAGTCCTCCAAATCAAAACCTTATCTCAGCTCTCTGTGTCTTGATCTCCTTCACCGCTTTGCATTGTCACCACTCAAGAAACGGCTTCTTGCTTTTGTGCTTAAAACCATTTAAACTTAATTGGGCTTTCATAGAGAGCCTTGACTGTGTGCTGACACTCTGGGCTCAGTTACCTCACGGACATATAAAAACCCAAACAAAAGCACAAATCTAAAGCTCCTTAATTGCTAAACAAAACCACTCTCAGAGGAATTTTGAAGATGTTCACAGCCCTTGCAATTTGGGAAGGATGGACCGCCCATCAGCTTCTCTCAGCCCTGAATCTCTCTCTGGCTTGAACACATGGGGGCCAGCTGGCTGTCCCTGACAGCAGGAGTTAGTTTTCCATCCACTTTCTATAATATTGAGTTAGATGTTTGTCTGAAGGACATCTTGGCATCTGCAAATAAATATCACATTCAGGAAAGCTTGTGTGTACATAGGCTCACTCGTTTATAGAAGAGCAGGATGCTTCTGAATAAAATGCTAAATTTAGATTAAATCTTCTCATTCACACACACACAAAAAAATCTATTCAAATTAATCTTTCTTCTTTTTTTTCCCAATCCTTTTTAAATCTTTCCTTTTGAGTTTACCTAACCTATGTGGCTTTCTCCTTGAGCATAATAGCACAAATTTTTCATCCAGAAGCAAAGAGAAGGTAAGCAGCAAATAGATATTTATTCAAATTATTTTTTCTTCCAGCCAAGATATGTCTTTTGTTAAGGACTTTCAACTTTTCTATTGAATACTAGGGTGTTCAGTGTTCTTTGAACTAACTTTGGTGTAACTTTGGGAACAGTTAAATGCTTTTTTGCTAAACAGGTCATTTTAATGCCAGGCCATAAAAATTAAGAAATAAGTCATTAAATGTAGTAATAGATATGCATAGTTAACAAAGCAAAAAAAGCTGCTTTCTTTGAAGTGAGCTTGTGTTTTTCATTTCTCTGCTGCACTGAAAATTTCAATTTTTTCACAAAAAAACTTTCCAGTTGATGTAGCACTATAACTGAATATAATTATGTTATGTGGTTATATTATTATAACTGGATATATTAGAGAATGTAAGCATAAATGAGGACAGATTTTGTAAGGAGAAACAGATGTTGGAGCAATAGCGCGAGGATGGGCCCAGGTAGGTGGAAAGAACCTGTATATTATTGATGAAGAGAGTGCTCTTTGGAATCAGACTGTTCCATCATGAACATTCATGTTGAAAAGACATTGATTTTAAAATCACACAAAATGTAAATATATGACATGCCATTGAAAACTTTGAAATCTTAGTCTCTATTATTAGGATGTAGCCCCATAGAAAGAAATTTGACATTTGTCTATGTCGCTAATGAGTTCAAGCACATATGTGTCTTGAAAAGCAGAAGAGAAAGAGCTGTGTAGTACATAACATGGAAAACATCAGCCCTGAAGCTGTAATGGGGGAAGAACTGTGTATAACCACCATGACCAGGTTGTGCTAATGCTACTGTACGATCTTCTCTTCATCTCTTTGTCAGATAGAGCTCACGCTAATCCCCAACACAAAGTTTCTTCTTTGGGGTCCCCACACAAGAATGCAAAGCAGAATAAAATAAAGGTATTTGTTAAACCTGGAAACAGAAGGTACCAGAGATTATTTTGTTTTTCATTGTCCTGCATGTATCACCAGAAATTTTAAATGCTTTATGTATTTATAGAGGTTCAGATGAACACAGTCCTTCTGAATCAATGCATAGTGTGGGGAAATGCAATGCTTTCTCCATCCACTAGCTCACACAGATACAATCTGTAAGTGAATGTCTTCTTTTCATTAATGACAGAAAAGGAAATGAATCAATAATGTATTGCTGTTTATGTATTTGAAGACTGAGACCAGTGAAGTTATGTAGCACTTCAGTCCAAAAGAGATCATTACAAAAATATAAACTCCCTCCATATTTCTCATCACAAATAAGCCAAGCAGTACAAATCTGCTCTTCTGGATGTATCGTAGAGCAAGAGTCTATCAAGTCTGACTCCAAGAAAAGAAACCATGGTAGAAATTACAAATAATATTCCTCTGTTACTGCATGGCTTCTTTTTAAATATGATTTGTTCTAAATATATATAATAAGATCTCTCAGCAGCTGATGTGGCATTTCACTTCTGAACAGTCAAGCCATCTGTGTATTAATGCCCCAGGCAGCAGCTGTAATTTCATTAGGCAAAAAATAATTTGGGTTTGCTGTCACTAATAACCGAGAATAATTCTAAAGAAAGTAAATGGATAAGCTGTCCTTTAATGAATGTATTTGTGTGGTGAAGAGGGTATAATGAAGGCGACAGATGACATGGAAAATACACTGATTCTTTTTGGCTAAAGTAAAACCTATGCTACTCTATCAGCCACCATAGTGGAGATCTGCTGTTGTATTCTCGCAAACATTTTCTCTCACTCAAGAAATCATTCACTTTCCCCGTAACACCTCTAGAGTCTAGGTAACTTCTGATTAAAAATAACTCCATTTATTAAATCTAAGATATAAAAATACAAAGAAAAAAAGACTTGAACACAATGCTCTTAAAGTTAGTATCATCTAATGGTACTATTAATCATAATATAAAATTTCACAA
Organism: Aramus guarauna; assembly: GCA_013400195.1. NCBI lineage: Eukaryota > Metazoa > Chordata > Aves > Gruiformes > Aramidae > Aramus > Aramus guarauna. The sequence goes on from VXBL01010536.1 coordinate 330,715, forward strand.
TGTTTTCTTCTTTTGGTGTATGGGCATGATTCCAGTCCTTGAAGAAATGCTGCACTGTTTGTAGTTAGGGATGCCAGACTTTTAGGAAAGCGATTGCATGCAGGGAAGTTTGCTTTCTGCTTTCATGTTTGTAATAGGAGTTTAACTCTTGAGGCAGAAAGACTCGCTATAAGGCAGGCATTGCAATGCAGGATGACATTCCTGAGAAAAAAAGGATTTTCTCTGTCTAGTTTCACCACCTGTATCTAAGTCCTAGCCTGTATATGCATAAAATAGATTGGGCTGAAACACCTATGCTCTGTATCTCTTGCAGTGGGACAATGGACCTTCAGGCCCTTTATAATCTGATGCTACTCAGGGAAGGGGGCCTAGTATAAAGTTTAATTGCTAGTAAAGCCTATAGTGAATATTTGCAATCCTCTTCAACTCCCTTCCCACAGTTCTGTACCACAGACAAAGCAATAGCAAGCTCAAGTTTCAAACCAAGATGCAGAAACGCTGTTGCTGAGATAAGTTAAATGTTATGTGTACCTAACATAGTGCCACAAGGTGAAATTCCCTGTTTTAGAGTGAGATAGCAAACTTGAAGCTCAGTCCTCTGCTGACTGAATCACAATATGCTTTCCCAGTGACTTTATAGGAAGAAGAATCCAGTTGTTGCAACTTGATTCTGTATTATCTTGAGACCTGGCAACACTATTATTCTCAAGATTTCATAGAGATGCTTCAGACCTCAGCACCTCTTAGAGTCAAACCTGGCCATGTTTTTTGACAGCTACACTGAGAAGAACCCATATGTTAGGAACATATGGCCTTGACGGGTGCATATTCAGCCATTTTTACTTCCCAGAAATACAAGTTTAGCTCTTAGCTGGTAGAGCAGTGAGTTGATCTCTTTCTCTTTTATTATGACAGACCAGGGGACATGCATGCTCCTTACTGTCTGGTGATATTTGTGGTAACACCTGAAACCCCAGATAACACAGGAGCCTTATGCTAATGCAAGCTATATGGATAGATGTTGAAAAGTGTAGTCACATAATAAGACTTACAATCCCATGTTCTTAGTCTGAAAACTTCTGTAGGCACCTTGCCATACTGAACGTAATGAGATGGTTTACCTAAGCAATGTTATGGACATGCACATGACTCATCCCTCTGATAGCTATGTAGGTGGAAAAAAAATGTCCTGAGTAAACAAGCCAAAAGGCTTCACAGTCAAAGTCTGTAGACCAGCCCATCCTCCAGGCCCTCTTTCTCTTTGCAAAACTGTCATCATTAATTACAGTGGAGCACATGGAGCTCTGTTTGAATGAGCATGGTCACCGGCGTGGAGGGGGAATGGCTGGTACCTGGCAGGGCAAACCAGTGATGTCGTAACCGTGCCAGTCATCAGGAATTAATCAGTAAACAGAAAACAGAAGAGGCAGCATGAAGGCTTTTTATGTTGTGTGTTTTGGACACGTACATGATTCTTTCACTACATCAGTTAAAGGTATGCTCAGATTGCAATGTCACCTTTATTACCTCAAATTCCTTTTAGGCTGAAACTTCATTGAATGCATTTCATTTAATAAACTCATTAAAATTAATTTCTTACTGTATTTTCCCAAATGAAATGAATTTGCTTGAAAATGCTCACCCAAAAAAAGTTTTAAATCACATTTGTGCAAAAGAAGTCCAGAGAGAGCTCCCTTTGTTCAGCAAATATGCCTAACATTAAAAAGAAAAAAGCATGTTGTGTAAGATATTTTTTTGCAGGGGAAGATGTTAAATGATTGTGAAATAGTCCATTTATGGAGCCTTAATTTTCCTTTAGGTAAAGAAACCCTGTGTTGATTTCCTTTAAGTAAAGAGGCCCCTGTGTTGATTTGTGTACACTGTACAGGAGCCAGAGATTCCTGTGGTGGTGTATGCTGAGAGGATTCTCATTTTGTGGGTGTTTTTGTGGACACAATGCAGAAAACAAAGCTGTGATGATTTATTAAATGTTTTCTGGGTATGTAGGTCTCTCTTCTCTCCCTTCGTCTCCTTCCTCTGGCCAGGCAAAGGTCAGGAGGAAAACAGGCACGGAGTGGAGGAAGGAACTGTGACAGTAGCTGGATCCCCAAACAAAGGCAGAAACACTACAGTTTGCCTCAAAAGCCCAAACCAAAGTCAGTCCCCCCTCAGACACACCTCCTCAGCACCCTCCACACCAAAGAGGTGAGGAGGAGTGCTGTCCAGCCATGGTTCGCTGGGCAGGAAGGGCAATCAGTGAACAAGAAGTTTATTTGCCTCCAAGAGGAAAGCTACTAAAACCAAAAACACCATTTTGCTATGGAGACCAGGAGACTGTGTCCTTCCCGCACCCAGTTTGCCCAGGTACTTACTCATATACATGTACGCTCACCTCTGCCCTGGAATATTACTAAAAGAAGAATGAAAGAAATGGACAAACAAATCCCAGTTCAGCAAAGCAGCAAGTGTTTAATGCTCAGATGATTAAGCCTCCAAAATGAAATGCGTGAAATTAACAGCCTTCTGCAAGGCAGAGGCATAAGATTTTGATGAAAACTATTCATTTCAACCAAAACCCATATAATTCTTGGCGTGAAACAAACAGCAGACAGTGATCCTACATTTGAGATATGGGCAATTAAAAAATAAAAACAAAACCCAAAAAACACCACAAAACCAACGTGTAGGTTATCTTCCCTTTCGCCTTGTGGCAGTTCACGAGGGAGCACAGCACGTTGCTTTCCCACACTCGCGAGCAGTCCCGCGCACATTTGCTGTGCTGGAAGGTCACGCAGTGCTGCTGGAGAGGGAGTAAGCTGTGCTGAGATGTGGCAAGCTTTCAGTGATGGACATTTTCCATACAGCCCTGTCAGTGACTATAGGGAGCTTAGGTTGCTACGTTCTCATTTTGATAGGATACATGACACCATTCCTGCTTTAACTGATACGTTGCATGTACCCACGCACTTGGAAGCTCTCGTAAGCTGTCAGTTTGAAGAAAAATGGAAAGTTCATCAATGGTCCAAAAATGCTCTTTGTGGGCCAGTGTTGTTTATGTTGGGCTGTTCACTCCAGAGGTTATTTTGGAATGTACTTGCATTGGGGTTTGAGGTTTTTCAGAAGAAAACCCCTGGTTTTTATTTACATTTAAAATACTCCTTTTTTAGAAGAAAGAGCAGAATACTTTGCTTTGTATATTTATCCAAGATGCACTTTATTGTTATATTTTAAGTTCTTTATCCTGCTGTACTATATCTTTTTCTTTAAGCCTTTGGTTTAAAACATATGGTATAGGCCACTAAGGGATTTTATTTGTCCTTTTTCCACCTCACTCCCACACCCCCTCAAAAAAAAATAGAAGTTGTATTGTCTTGAGTAAAGGTCCTATCTCGAAGAAATTCAAACCATTCTATGATTCTATGATTCTATGAAATGACAGGATACTATGACATAGCTGCAGCCACCTACAGAATCGTTTTGGACAGACTACTTTAGAAAACAGTGAAATCAAGAATCAAAATCGTTTTCTTAGGAAAAAAGAAATTATTTTAAATACCACAAAAATGTTTGGAACATTTAAAATTATAAATCCATTTACCCAAACGATTATACATCCCACTTCTTCACCAGTAAGGGAACTATTTAACCCATGGGCTGGAGTGGTAATGAGAATTCTCTTGGTAAGTAGTAAGGGACTCAGTGGGCTGTGGTTCAACACAGACTTGTGGTCTTGTTTAGCAACGATAAATAAAAGACATCTCAGCCACTCTACAGCTCCTGATTCCCTGAGAAACAATTTTATGCATGAATAACTTTCATTTACCAATGGATACAAGCTTTTAAGTCTAATATTCATGAGTTAATATATGTAACTACTGGAAGTAGACACACAAATATGGATTTCAGGCAATCAGAATGATGCAAATAATCTTAAGAGTCATTGTTAAGTAATTACAGAAAAGTTATGACTAAACAACATCCCTACTTGAAACCGAATGTTTCAAATTTGTACTTAAAAGATTAGAACTTAGGAAATGTGAGGGTTAAATTTGCTGTGCTACAGCTTCTCTAGCATTTCTGGGGCAGCAAATGAACAAAACCCCAGACAAATAAGAAGGAGCAGAATATCTCTGTGTTGTCCTCTTTGCAGACCCAGTATGGAAGCCGTGCAATGATCACACCTATGGTAGATACAAAGTTTGAGGGGTATTTCTCTGCTTCAATGTCTTCTGAAGAAGACACAGCTAAGCAAAAGTTTAGCAAAGCCCTGAATAAGGTTGTTCTTACCTATACTATGGGCAAAAAAAAAGGGAGACTAAGAAGTAGGATAAAATATTCTTTCTACATTCTCCTCCACTTGTAGACAGAAAATGGCTTGGCCAGAGCAGAGGGTCAGGGTCACTGTATGCTTTTAGTTTGACACAAAATACCATGGCCCATTTAAGCTTAGGGGAAAGACATTGCATTCAGATGGATTTTTAGCACAGACCACAGAGAGGCTATTCTGTACTTTAAATTAACAAGGACATGCATTCCAAATAGTGCTCTGAACGGGATCTGGTTTTGGTGGGGAAGAGAGGTTTGTTGCTCCCACAACAAGGACTTATGAAACATTTTAATAAACAATAAGACTTTGTCTGAAGAGAGAGCCTTGACAGCCAGCATGCAGAACTCAGATATATGCACAATACATTCAAACTGAACCGCCGTTGTATTCCGAGAAATCGTGGCAGACTAGTGGGTAAAATCCTTATTTGTACAATTGCGCACTTATTAAAGTGGCCTTTCCCATAGTACTTTCACAGGGGGTTTAACTCCATGCCAGTCATGTTTTCTCTTGTCTTCTATCCTGACGTGAGCATTTTTCACCCTTTAAGTAACAAAGGATCTTGTGTGGGAAAATGTTTTCTCATTATACCTTGCAAAGAAAGGATTCCTCACTCTGAAAGATTATGTTGTCATTAATTGCTCTAATCCCAGGTTCTATGTGCATGCTTAGTTCAAGGAATACTCTCAAAATTTTATGAACTGTAGTTTTTCTTTATTCAGATTGATGAAAAAATTCTTAGGAAAACATTATGAAAAATGTAAAATTTGTTCCTAGCTCTTTTAATCCAAGACATAGAATTTAGACAACCGTAAATTACTTTTACCAGACCTCTGGACTGTTCTAGGCTTCGCATACTCACATCTCTGGCCATACATGAGGTACCTCAGGCTCAGAAAGACTGGAATGCAGAATCAGAGCTCTGGGTACAACAGCATGGACATTTTCTTAATGTTTCACATATGGGGATGCACTATGTCGGAAGACACTGCTCTCTATCTTGGCATTCTCCTAGAAAAGAAAATAAAAAAATCTGCTTTGTACACTTACACAAAGACCGAAGGAGGTGGAGACTCCCTTGGAGTTTGATTCCAGATTTCATGACTCACTAATGGCGACTTTTTTGTTTTGTTTTTCAGGCTACCTCATTGTTTACTTCCACTGAAGTCGCAGGCAAAATTTCCATTAACTTCAGAGGAAGTCGGATGGCGCCAGTGAGGTTCTTACAGTTTAAGAAAGCTATCCAAATTTGTCACTAGCTTCAAGAATTTGGTTTGAAAAGTCCTTTTATATGTGGGTTAATTACTGTGGTAATAAATACAACCACTTGTATGTACCAAGATATTTTAGCTTCTCTTCTTACTGTAATTATACATATTATCTTACATCACTAATTAAGTTCAAATGCTCTCTTCTTAACTCTGTCATTAATAAAATGTAAAAAAATGGTCCAGAACAAAACTAAAGAAAAAAATCCACTGTAAAGACCACTTGTAAGAGCATAATCTGTTTTGTTTTTTTTTTACTGCTGGCTTTCAGATATTGCCTCAGGGACTTCATTTGGGTGGTCAAGTAATTCTGCCTGATGAGTAATAAACAAATAATTCTACACCCAATTCTGTTTTATTCCCACTGAGTGGTAGCTCCTTATGCAAGTAGTTCCACTTCAGTATTTAGGCATGCAGTTAATCCTAGCTATTTATATGGCTAGATACCACTCCCTGAAACAAGGGATACAGTATTAGGCCATGTGTAAAAAAGTAGAAAATTGCCCAATAAACTGCAAAAAATCCTATGTTGAAAAGATAGACATTATATTCAGGATTCAGACACCAATCTAATTACAATTTTCAGTTAAAAATAAAAGTTCTCAACATCATGTCTTAATGCTTTTTTTTTTTTTTAATTTGAGAGGGCATTCATAAAATTCACATACCTGGTTTTTGAGTAACAGTGATTTTTTTAATAGATGGATTATCAGTGCTGCCTGGATCTTTCACATAATCAGGTACTAATGTTAACAAGAGTTTTTTCTGGTCCTAAGAATATTTCACTGAATGTTAAGTGTTGTTTTATATTAACTTTGAGTTGTAGCTGTTGAGTAATATTAACCAGCTCTGCTTTACTTTTTTTTCAGGCAAAAAATCACTCTTCAAGAAGTGTCACATTACTTCTGATACCGATAACAACCACAGGAGCCATAGGAGCCAAAAAACCAAACCAAACCAACCAACCAAACAAACAAATGGGAAAAAAAAAACCCAAACAACAAAAAAACCAAAACCCATCCATTCCAAAACACTTTGGTGGAAAATCTAGAAAGAATTCCTTTATTAGTGGTAGTAAGTAACTTCAAACAGAGTTTGGCAGCTAATCTTCTAAACATCTAAACATCATCAACTACTTTCCTCCTCCTTTGGAGCAAAGTTCAGGATGTGAAATACATATGCATAGATATTGATATATACATAATCTGGCAAGGGGATTTTTTTTAGAAAAATGTCACTGCAGCTGAAGTTCAATAAAAAAAATGAAATTAGTTTTATCTGCTAGTCTTTAGGGGTGAGATTTTGACCCCTTTGTTCAAGCTGTTCCATCAGAATTAGCAGTGAGGTTTAGTCAGCATCAGCGAAAGCTGGAGCAGGCAACACGGGCCCCTGGGTCAAAGCACCATGGAAAACGTATTGCCTGTGTGTTTTGTTACCCTTGTAACCTAGCTGGGTTATAAATGCAGGTAGGAAACACAGTCAGCATCACTTTACATAAATATTTAAGCATCATAAAAAGTGCTACATCTGAAGATTGTTTCTAAACACTTCTCCATTTCATAGTGCATGCAGGGATATGCTCGTACACAGCTATATGCCTGTATACGCTGATATACAGCACAGTCTCAAAGGGTTCTGCTGAAAATTTCTTTTTATTGGGAACACCTTTATTATTATTTTTTCAGATTTCAGTTCAGTCAAATGAGATAGTTTACTTAAGAAACAAAGATCCTTACTGCCACTTCTGGCAAATTAGAGAACAGCATCTTAACCTCTGTTTCCACAATCAGCACAAGGAAATTTGGTTCAGGCAACTCCCTGTCTTGTCTACTTCAGAGACTACATTCTCCTCTGCATATTCGCAAGCACTTTAAAAATTAAATTTGGAAGAGCTCATGCAGCTGTGGCTGGCACAGTTTTGGCTCTGCATTGTGAGACTGAGTGCTACTGTCTTTTCTTGGTTGCTTCTAATCCAAAAATTCCCAGAATAAATCTCAAGGACCGTCAGCAAGTATGATTTAAAAGCAAAATATGACAAAATAAAAGGAAACGAAGTATATTTTATTATGCCTTAAGATAACCTTCCATCAGAATAATTTTTTAAATACTCATTTATGTTTCAGGGCAGCAGCAACTTTGAAAAATCTATTATTCATACTCTTAATAATTCACAATTATAATAATACAAAGATAAGGACTGAAGATGAGGAATGACAATTTTATGTCAAACAGGATATGGATAATTCCCAGAAGTGTATGTATTTGAGGACTACTGTAACTGACACCTCTGCATTAGCACTACTCAGCCACAGAAAATACACACCAAAGAGACAATGAAGATCCTGTTTAATATTGCAATAAATAATGAAGATAAAGTAAATCAATGACTCTCCGCTGCTTCTGGGCAGGCACTGCCTTACCATAGCATGATTCTCCAGAAGGGCCTCTCCTTTGTTGTCTGACAAATCATCTCAGTAGAATGGGGCAGAGCAGAGCTGCCAACCTAGTCCTTGTTTTGGGATCTGCCCAACAGCCTATTAAGCTCGTTTTATGAAGCTTTGGTAGTGCAGCTTATCCAGTGTAATTCCTACCCAATATTTTAAAAGTTTAAAGCACAGACTGTGAGTTATCTATGGGGGACTTTTTGCTCCCGAGTATGAACTGGGGATGGGTGTGAGGAAAATGTTTCCTTCTCTAGTGCTCTGTTTTTCTGTTGAATTCACTGGGAACAGCAGAAGTTCAGAAACTCTGAAAACAAGCCTCTTTTATTTAAGTCATTTAAACTGTTGTAACTCTGAATCTTGTCAAAGTGCATTAATTCAAATTAACGTAATAAATTGTACATTTTGGGGGTTGGCTCAAAAGAGCCTTTAAAGTCTATTTTGCCTATGGATTCCTCAGATGCTAACTATTAAAGTTTGTTTCCCTGTAAAGTAGTCTATGAATAGAACAGGAACGAGGAGGGCTTGACAAGAAACAGAAGTATATAATACAAACCACCAAAATGCTCACATTCTTCCTCACCTCCAGTAAAGGGATTCTTCTTCCTTTTTTTCCCTCCACCCAAGAAAGTAGAATTCTGGAGCCAGCACCCACAGCCCTTTATAAGCCTGTCTATAAGGTAGCAGTTGCTTCATCTAGGACAGAGAACAGAAAGACTTCATTTTTTTCCCCACATACAACCATAAATCACAGTAGAAGGCATCAGTTCCAGCTTACTGTGCCACAAGGCTGACTTTTGCATTTCATTGGTTTCTTTGAAGTCATCTGAGCAGCTGAGGGAAGTGATTTGGGACATAGCTGTGCCCTGTGATGAAATCCATTTCTTTTAGAGCTCTGAAGGAGTCCTTGCAGAGCGTGTGAACGAGTCACACCACTCTTCTGTTCATTTTAGATGGTGCTGCTTCTTTCAAAGGTGCTGCAAACGTCTTGAGTGATCTATTCTGACCATCTATTATTTTTCCTAAAGAAAAAGGTGCAAGGCATGAAATGATTTGAATTTTTATGTCCATACCTATTATACAGTGCTGTTGTCAGCACCAGTGGGAGTAGAGCTGTTAAACCACACCATCTATGAAAGAAAGGCAACTCGACTTTAAGGTCTGTGTGCAGGAACATGAAGGCATGGCTGTACTAAACAATGACATGCAAACTAACCAAATCAACATAGTTAAAGGACAGATACTATGCAGAAGTTTTATCTCCTGGAGATTCACTTGAGTGCTGTGGAAACTAAAATAGTTTCATGATGTGGGTACTAATGGAACAGAACAAATGAAACCGGGTGAGATGTACAGACCCTGAACAACCAGGGGTAAAAATCCATAAATAAGCACCCAGCAAGCCAGTTGCTATGTTCTTATGTCCTTCTTTAATAAACAGCAAGAGCATAAGATGCAGCACATTACTAAGGAGTATCCTGTTATATGCTCTGTCCTGGGAAGTGCACAATGTTAAAAGATCCATTTAACTACAAACAGAGCTTTTTAACACAAGATATTATCCTCACATAGACATGTCCAGAATGAAAGATGAAAGAAACATTTGTTCAGCCACTGAGATTATCTGTATGCTTGATAAGGAAGTAAGCTCTGCCATCCTTCATGTGAATTAATGACCAGCATGATCTGGTGCCTAAAATTCTGCCAAAATTATAAATATTTTATATAAAAATGTTTCAAGGCAGGTGGCTTTTCATCTAAAAATATAAAATAAATGTGATTTCATTTCAACAAGACACAAAAAACATAATCGAAGACTTTAAAATGAAATGTAGAAAATCATTTGGGGAAGCTGGTTCAATCAGAACAACATCAAAGAGCCCATTACAGTATCTCAAGTAAAGTAAGCATGCTGTCACTCTAACAGACTGGTTTTAATTTGTACAAACCACTCTGTGGGATGATTTATATTCCAATATTTCTGGCAAACACATTTAGGAGAGTTAATTGTCTTTCCTGAAAGGCACAACAGGTTTTCGTTGCCTGAACTAAGGTGCAGACTGTCTGCATATATGCCCAATAACTTTGAAGAGGCTATTTAAATTGGATATTTTAATTAAGCACCTCCAACCCAAATCAGAATCTACCACTTTCAGTTTAAAAAAAGCCTTTTAACTTTCTTTTTTTATGATCTTGCATGTTCCATTCTCTGCTTAGTTCTGGAGGAAATTTATGGGATGGACCGAGAGCCATAGTGACCCCACAGGAGCAAAGACTCCACAGTAGTTTGCTGCCCCTTCAGCCGCACCAATGCAACGCTTTACGAGAAGGGGCTTTTTTGCTTTGTTGTTGGTTGTTTTTTTTTTTTTTAATGTAGATCATTTCAGTAATTCAGCTCACTGAGTAGCCCCACATGCTGCTGTTCTTGTGCAATGAGGATGGAGTTTCTCAACAGCTTAAACCAATCTAAACCGGCTTTGCCAGCATCCTCCCTCCCTTTCTCTTGTGATCTCCACCCCTCTTACACTGGCACTGATGGTTCCCAGTGACTCGGAGCTGGTTCAAAGGGCTTCACAGAAACCTACTAGGGCTTTCTGTAGGGTTTCCTGGCACTCTCAGTGCCAGGGGTAGTACAAGAAAGGCGGTGGGGGAGCCAGAGCAAAATATTAAGATGTGACCATGGCTGTGCTGACTCATATTGGTTTAATTTGTCACAGAAGTGCAACCTGAGGGTATGGTAAACACTAGCATGGGGGACACAAGGCGCCAGGGCAGAGGGGGGGACTGGAAACTTCTGAAGCCAACTTTTCCAGCAATGCCAACATCTTGAATAATTTCAGCCACAGGGCTAAGATGAGCATAGGTGGAGCCTGTAGCTGCTCACAGTACGTCCTGTCACAGCTGGGCCCCCGGTGCGTCCCCGCACTGCCTATTGCAGCAGGGGTGGGAGTGGTGGGAGACAGAGGACCAGTGCATTTGTCACAGCTAGGAGACTGTCCTCTGAAGGAAAACTCTACAGGCTATGTTCAGGCAGTTTTTAGATTCTTTCCCTCTCAAGTAACAAACTTATTAAAGACACTGCCTGTAATATCACTTTACAAGTTGGGTTGCTGCTTGTCTTTCTGCTCTTCCATTCATTGCATCTGCAGTGTATTAACAAGTATTAACAGCTAACCCTATTACTTGGGTTGTTTCTTCGGGTGATTTCTCAATGGGATATTTTTTGTGCCTCTGTGAGCAGAACTGCAGATTGGAGTGAACATTTGGGACCTGCATTCACCCAGTAAAGGGTATTCATGTTCAAGTAGAGAAAATACAATCAAGCCTGCAAGGGTAATGTCATGTCTGATCAGTGGAGAAGGACCACGGATTCCCTTTACAGACATGGCACTCTTAGAACTGATTCACAATGAGGTTTTCAAACCTTCTTTTAAGCACCACATTTAAAAACAGGGATTGACCCATACTCTGAATTTGTGCCTTCAGGGGATAGTGATTTGAGAAATATTTCAGGATTGGAAGGGATTCTCAGAAATTCCCTAGACAACTAACTCATCATGGACAAAATCAAAAGAATTGAGGAATTTAATTATGTTCCATACAAATTAATCTAAAAACATAGAGAAGGGAGGAAAAAAAAAAAAAAGATCACACTTACATAAGTTGCTTGTTTTGGCAAGCATCCTGATCTGTGCAATTCCATAGGAGCTGCCAGAGAGTTTATGGAAGGTTCAACATTTTTATTTCAATCCTTTTGGCCTGTTTCAGAGGACAGTGACCTGTGGGAAGTACTATGCATGCTTACTCAGAAAAATATCTGAAATTCCACTGCACACTCTGGCTGTTCAGATGAGAAAGAAGAATGATTTAACTGCTGGCCATGACCAAACGTGGATGACAATAGTTAATGTGGGATTCTCGTCTCAGTAGAAATTTACTTCAGCATCTGCGACATTCACAATAGAAGGAAATAGTGGAAACCAATAGCAGGATTTCCTTTGACAATTCACTTTTATTCTTTCTTCCCTTAAATCCCTTTATTCTTTCCTAGTAAAAATTGTATACATCAGTAGCAGCTGGAGGGAACGCAACTTCAAGCCTGAAAACACTTCAATCCATCAGCAAAGAGGTGCGGCATCTGGTCGGTCTGGTGTCACACAGGAAGGAAGCCACAGCCTTCACTCTGAGTCACGAGAAGCAGCCAAGAAGGGACACATCCATACTTAGATGGTGGATACAGTAGGGTCAAGTTCTGGAGGAAAGTTGTGCGTAGAAGATACCATTGTGCAAAGCTGCTCAGTCACCAGTTTCCAGCAGACATCAATGTATATCTATACTCACAACAACAAACTGAGATACTGTCTGTATCTGCATTAGCAAGTGTTGGATTGTAATAAGAGCATAACTTTAGAGAGAAAAAATTGTTCTTGTGGACCCAGCTTCTCCACCTTGCTCATTACAGAGGACTTTATTGTAGACTAGCTCTAGGCTGGCCCAATGGGCCAGAAGTGCTGTGAGTGTATGAGGACCTTGGCTAGATTTCATCTTCTGATTTGAAAGCTCTCCAGTTTGGTCCACATTGTAATGTGGTCTTGGAGTGAACAAACTGCAAAAAGTAGGCGTAATAGGATCCTCATTTCAGAAGTTAACTCCTAATATAAACTAAAATGGTGATGCTGATGGTCCTATAGCAGTTGTTTTTCCTCTGCTTCACTAGTGAACAGATTGTGAGATCAACATTCAGATAACAGGCAGAAAGGAGATATGCTGACCTTGTAAAAGATTTACCAGTGGTGATCCTTGGAAGAATATAGATCCTATCATTGTCCCTGGGGTCACATCAGGGGTGCCTTCTGGTCAGGAGTTGTGAGATTAAAGCAAATCTACTGCTGAGAATACCCAAGCAGCTATGGAGTGACACAAGCTCTTCATTACAACCAAAAATGCCTGTGTGACAGGGTACATAGTTTAACCACATAAAACATCTCCAATGAAATCACCTTTACGAGCTTTTTGAAGTTTCTTAAGAATAAAGGCTAAACAAATTTTCACCAGACAAGAATATCGTGTTCAGAACTGGTGAAAATAAATACTCTCTTTCTATTCCTCTTTTTGTCCAGAGCTTATTGTGGTGCCTCGCAGTAGTACAAGCACAGACAACAACACTTGGTTGCCCAAGGAAGCCAAAGGATACCGGATCAGTCTTGGTTGGCTGCCTGGCTTCCTCTGAGTTAGCAGCAGGCTCCAAAGAAAACACTTAGAAGAGTTCAGAAAGATTACTGTGAAGAAAAAGATCATATGCAATAGTGTTTTCTACCCACTGTCAAACAGTAATAAGCCTTTGGAAATGCAAGTCATTTATCTTCAGAAGACGACAGGAGAAGCAGTGTTTTTGGAGGAAACATGAAAAAGCAACCTGGCAAAACTCATACTGTGCCCATCCTGCTGACACGTGCCATACAAGAAATAAAAAGGAAGAGAGACTGATCTTCTTACACTCTGACCTGTCATTTTGATTATATGCTGTACAAAACTTAGTGAAACACAGAAATGTTACAAAAATAACATTAGTGTTCTGGCTCATATATACATAGGCAGAGGAAATCAAGAATTATGGCTGAAACTCCAGCCTCAACACATACTGTGATATCAGAGACTTCTTTCAAAAGCCTTGGGATGCGTATATATTTAGGAATATGTGGGCCTAGTTAATTATAAGAAATCCATCCAAATCCACATTTCCTGATTTAGCAAGCTCCTAAAGTCATTAGGTGTTTTAAATTTCCTTTTTGTATCATTTTTTTTCCACACAGATAGTCAGCTAACTAATCAACATCAGGGGGTTAGCTACTGTCATTATTTCATCACTGAACCTGTATAAAGACACAGATTTAATTTCTTCATGCATCATCCATTGGGGGAAAAAAAATCTAACCAAAAAACCAAACCAGGATCAACTGAATTTAGTACAAAACCCCATTGATTTTACTGGAGCTAAGATTTTCCTATGGCTCAACAGCAGAACAGGGAATGAGACCAGGGCTTTTGATTAAAAGTAAATGGCTTATGTAAAATTGGATGAAATTGCAATCCATAGCCTCAAACGAAACCTCCAAAGGTTCACGTGCGCTCACCACACACACTCACACACACCATGACCTTTCACAATGTTTCTAGCTGGTTGATCTCAGAGCAGATCTGTGGATATCTCAAATCTGATATGATTGTACTGAAATTGGACGCCTTATAAAAGGGCTTAGAATGAGCAAATGGGAACATGTGGCCCAACTCTCCTCTCACACTCATATCAGTGCAAATTAAGACTAATACCCGATTAATTTTTTTGACAAGTTGCTGAAGTTGTATGAAAGAATTCAGTTTCTAGGAAATCCAAGGCTTTTGCAAATTTGTGTTTAGCCTGACAAAACATTTCAAACAGGAATGAATTTTTGGCATTTTGCTGACCAAGCATTTTCATTTTGAAAACAACTTTTTAAACATAAAATAATGTAAAATAAATCAAAAGTAAACTCAGAGTTTATGGATCCTTTATTTGTCCTTTCAGCAAATGGGAAAATCTTACATCCAGTTGTCAGTTCAATTTCTGTGGTGAAAAAAAATAAATTTAATATAGTGCCCAAGTCAGTTCAACACCATCCTGACTGTACGTAAGTAATAATGCATTCTCTTTCCATGGGTCAGTTTTGCTTACACTCTAAAATCAATTAATATTTTCAGATTGTTTCATTTCACAGATTAGAAATGGCCTCCAGCAAATATGATAAGTTCCTTAAAGACTTCTTGCATTTAAACAAAGGAAATTACAAGGAGATTTTCTGAAAATTCGTATTCATGAGCCCTGATTAAACACAACAGATTCCCACTTGCAGTGAGTGCACTTTTCATTGCTTGAACAGCGCAAAGTAGTAATGTAAGGTATACTCACTTCATTACTATTTATCTTCACTTTAGTTTTCCATTTCCCTCCTAGGAGGGCTCAAAGGGATCTTAACATAAAATGTGAATCAAAACCTAAGTTATATTGCCATTTATGCTTGCAACAGCTTTTCAATAACATGGTAATGAATGTTTTGTTGCAAATAGGGCTCAGTGCACTCAGCCAGACCCTATTGGACTGCAATTCCAGCTCTGACAGACTACCTAATGTTTCACATCTGGCCAAAGGGGAGTTAAAATGGCAATCCTTGAGCTAATTCCTTTTGAGTTGAAATGACAAGTCATTTCTTCTACTCAACAACAGAAGCAGATGCCTCTACTGAAAACTGTGCTAGCTATGAGGGCAGGGTTTGCGATGGGCTCATCTCTGCAACTAACTTACTAATGCAGACTCAGTTTATTCACTCCATGTTGACAACTTTCAGACTTTTTCAGTCTAAGCCTGGTTTGAATTGGTAACAAAAAAAGTGAACTGTTGGGTATGCAATTTTTTTCCAATTGAGCTTTTCAAACTCTTCATAAGACTATAAGTATTACTAAATTCTACTCTTAAGATTTTTCCTCTTTAGCTTGAACTCCAGTTCTAGTAAGATATAATTTTCATACACTGGTGGTTTGTTTGCAAGAGGCTCACTGTGATGGCCTGGCCCGCTTAGTAATAATAATAAAAAAACTTTACAAAGGAAAAATAGGTACACCCATGAGCTTACCAGGCGATCACACAGCATTCTTGATTACTGAGGAGTTGTTAACATACAGGATTGATGTTATGTGTATGCATACACACCCACTTTGCCTTGTTCACTTGAGCAATCTTCAACATTATTATGACTATATAACAGTATCATTTGACAGCCAATACTTCATGATGTGGCCAGAGAGCTGATCCAGTGTCCTCTAAAGGCAACATAAACCTTCTCACTCTTTGAAGGATTACTTCCTGATTTCTTTTTGTCTTTGTAAAGTATTTGGAACTTTATCTTCTATGCTTAGTCTTCCCTGAAAGACAGACTTTTTAAGAGTTAAATAGCCCCATGAACTGCATGGACTTCTCTCTGTGATGTTTTAAAAGCTGGCAAAACAGCTCCTCCCATTGTGATTTCATTTTCTTATCTATCTACCTACATACCTACCTACCTAGGTTAGAAAGATAGATAGCTATCCAGATTAGACAAGTAGATATCTAGGGCAGAGGGAGGGAGAGAGTAAAAACAGCAGTCCTAGACGGAGAGAATGGTTTGATGGCAGTATTATTGGCTAAGTATTTGTTTAGTTTGGGCACAGGAAAACCACTTACAAATCCTCTCTGTCTTTGATAGAAAAGTTGAAGTATGGTCACAGCTTCAAGATGCTAGCTGGCTTTTACCAGACAAAATGCCTACTGAATATTGTCGTCACACAGATAAGTCACTGGGAAAAAGCAGGAGTGAAGTCATAAGGATGAGTTATGTCTTGCCGACTCTCGTAAGAAGAGAAAGGATATTGCCAGGCCGCTGCCGTTTACAAGTTCTCAGACCTTCCCTGCATGCTCTGAAGGACTAGGTCATTGTGTTGGAGCTGCAGAGCATTTCCTTCCCAAACCTGAGGCAGGAAACAGGAGCACAAGGGAACAAAAGAAGAAGGAGAAGTCCAGAGATAGTTCCATTTTAACCACATGCGACACTGCAAAATATTTCCCTTCTCTTCCTCCATAAAAACATCTAAATTAAACTAAGCTATGAACCTGGACAAGAAGTGGTCTTCAGTCCTCCTTGGAGTTGCCCTCTTTTACGCCATGTTCAAACTTTTGTCATATGATTGGTATTACTTATTCTTTCCTTTCCTGCCCAGCAAAAACCCTGAAGTGCCTGACTAGCCATCCAGGAAAAAGACACAAAGAGATTGGTAAGTTACCAGAAAATCCTCCTGATTAAGTCCCTCTAATTTTAAAGGGGGTTCAATGGATTTATTGCTTAAAAATAGAATTTTGTTTTCCTTCTTTTCCCTGAGCAGAACATTAGTGCTCATTTTTTTCCTGGAAAGATATTATTGTGGTTTAACCCAGCAGGCAGTCAAAACCACCTCACAGCTGTTTGCTCACTCCCCTCACCACGGTGGGATGGGAGAGAGAATAGAAAAAAAACCAAAACTCATGGGTTGAGATACAAACAGTTTAATAGCACAGAAAATGAAAATGATGATGATGAAGATGATGATGATAATAATAATAATAATAATAATAATGAGAAGAAGAAGAAGAAGAAGAAGAAGAAGAGGAGGAGACAAACCAGTGATGCACAGCACAATTGCTCTTCACCTGCTGTTCAATGCCCAGCTGGTTCCCAAGCCACAGCACCCCTCCAACCAACTCTGTCCAGCTTATATGAAGAGCATGATGTCATACGGTATGGAATATCCTTTTGGCCCTGTGCCCACCCCTCCAGGGTCTTGTGCACCTCCTGCAGAAGGTTTATGCCTCCTCACTGGCAGAGTCTGGGAAACTGAAAAGTCCTTGACTTACTTGTAAACACTGCTTAGGAGCAGCCAAAACATCAGTGTGTTACCAACATTATTCTTATCCTAAACCTAAAACACAGCACTATATCAGCTGTGAGGAAGAAAATTACCTCTATCCCAGTTGATATCAGGACAGATATCCACCCTAGTCTAGCAACTGAAGATTAATAAGTCACTGTTATTGCTAAACCAAAGGCACTGGAAAAATGCTTGCACTCTAAGCCTCCATTGACTCCAGTAGGCTTTGTACTGGGACCTCCAGGGGAAACATAATATGAGACTAAACAGGTTTTCCAGTAATTGCATTTATTCATTCTTCCTAGTGCAATAAGACACACCGAAGATCACTCATTATTAACCAAGAACATTTTTAGATTTCCAAACATATTTTTCCCCAGTTAAATATATATATAAACAGCTGAAGGATACAGTTTCATAGTTCCCTTCAGGATTAATCATCAAAACACACATATACAGAAAAAAAATTCACACTTACACTGAAACAGTTAAATGCTGAAATTTAAAAAGGATCTTTCCATAACAGGATTGGGAGTATTACCTCTGGGCTAATGCATACAGTAAAGGAAATTAAAAGAGGCTGCAAAGCAAAAGTAAAAGTAGAGCTGGCTCTTACTGAAGTCAATGGCAAAATTCCTTTAAGCTGCAGTAAGACAAGACCAAGCCCCAGCAGCCTGGATTCACTACAAAGCCAAGGGAGATTTTAAAACATAAGTAATAAAAATAAGGATCAGCAAAACAATTATTAATACTACAAAGTTAGAAATTACACCTATTAATATTTAAAATACTTCTCCAAATGCACCATTTAATCTGTTTTTAGGATTAGTATGCACGTTATTAATACAAAGCAAGGATCTAATTTCTAATTGTGGGGTTTTTTTTCTTCACAGTATACATGCAATGTAAATGCATTCACATTTGTATATATCTTTACCATGTGTGCCTGCAGAGAGGGAAGGACCATAGTTACACAGGCAGGAAACAGAAAATGTTCCATTTTCCAAGCTTATCCTTGCCTTCAAATCATTACAATGCCAGATTTTATCAGGAACCTTGCTTTTAAAAAAATTAAAGAGAATTTCAGTTCCAGATGGAGTCTACAGTGATGTTACAAAGATAATATAAGGAACAGAAAGTGGAAACAGATGTGTCATTTTTGCAGAGATGGATTACATTAGTGTAAAACTCTCCAAATGTTATGTGAGTTGTGACATCTGCAGCAATATTTTCAGACCTGGGTAGATCTCGTCCCCTCCCTGTGATTTCCTGGTTTGGATGGTCATTTCTTTCTTTACAGCTTCATAGATTGTAAGGGACCATTTAGTCTGATCGTCTCACAGACTGTAGGACTTCCCAGAATTAATTCTCAAAACAGGCTTGCCTTGAATTACAGCAACAGACAACCCATGATTATACTTTCTAGCCATACTAATGATTTTTTTGTTGCTATACTGAAAAACCAAAACCAAACTTCTCAGAAGAGCCGTCCTCTGAGCCCGCTTGCAGGACTGTCACCACTTTTGTACAGTCATTATCTCTTCTGCTGCATTGCTGTAACTTTTTATTCTTGGATGAATAGCCTTCCTGTATGAAAACAAATTATTCTCTCTCTCTCTCTCTTTGCATCAGTACTCTGAGCCCTTCTTTTTGTATGGTTTCCTTCATGCCCAGTCTCAGTGTCCTCTGAGAATTTTCCTATTTTCTTTTGTGTCAGTGATGAAAATGTTACCAACGCAAAGGCCAATGTAATGTCCTCTTATTAATGACAGCTTACAATTTGAGACCTCATACTGAGGTTGTAATCTCAGCCATATTACTGATCGTCCCTTTCATCTCTTGACCAGAATACCAAAACACTTTGGTGCCATTGTCCTTATTAACGAAACGTATCTCATATTTTTAAAAATAAGATATCAAAAGCTGTTTTCTGTAAACCTATGTCAATTGATGCTGACACTAGGATCCTCCCTTCATTTTCCGTGTAAAAGTTCTTCAGCACCTTCCCACCATTCCTCAGCTATTGGGGTCACCCATTCCATCTTTTAAAATATTGGTATGGGATTAATTTTTTCCAGCTCTAGATAAGAACAAATATTTAGAGGGAGGTTTATCAAGCTAACTGATTTTAAAATATGGAGGGTTTATGGCATGTGTTCAATGTCCTTCTTAAATACTGGTGTGAATATATCTCTTGGCTCTTTCTCTGTATTCAGGATATGATGACTTACTTAGCGGTGTCATTACAGGCAATTCTACCACTCTTTTTTTTAGAAATGAAGCAATACAATTGTAAGATTTCTCAGTACATTTTAAAACTTCTCTCTTACACTCTCGAAGTAAACTGGAGTTCTCTGTGTGTTTTTTTCTTTTTTGCTTAACAAGTGTTGAATGATTCCTAAACCTTCTGACTTGTACCACTGTCAAATTTGCCTTTCTTCCATTTTTATATAAATTTCCATTTTTCCTGTTTGGGGAGGTTTGGGTTTTCTGTTTTTTTTGTTTTGGTTTGGGTTTTTTTAGGGTGTTTCATATCTTTTTCCACTTTCCCTTTGAGCCAGAGTTTTGTTTTGTTTTGTTTGGGTAGTATTTTTTTAAAAAAATAACCCAATATGGTCTTCTCTCTCAATTGTGGCTTTTGGAGCATTTGGTAAAATATTCCTAAGCAGCTCTCAATTATCATTCACATTTTTCTGTTTAAATGCTTTCTCCCAAATGATTTAGTTCTTAATTGTTTTCAGATTTATGAAACTGCTCTTTCAAAGCACTAAGGGGGGGGGATGTGTGTGTGTGAAAAATTTTTTACAGTTTTTGCCAGTTTGAACACTGTTTTTCTTTCACCTACCTAATATAATATTGCTGAAGATGTATAGCTAAGCATTCACTATAGTATTAACTCTAGGTTTGAATTTTCTTTTTGCCTATCAAGGTAAAGTGCAGTAGAAAAGCTCAATATTCCAGAAACATTTTCAGAATTAAGAAACGAGTGAAAAGAAAATCCTACAACTTTTATAATGTTGAAAATAGGCATTTTAAACACTAGTCATCAGGGTCTGTCCTGTCACTTGGTGCTACAACATTCTTATGAGAAGAGCAAAATTAAAAACAGTGTTTGATTTTTAATTTGTTACCAGATAAGTAGATAAATCTCCTTCCTGCAAGACTAGTCAGATCTTTTCAAGAGACATGGTCACTACTGCACTTCAGATTTCCACTGTTCCTCTGAAATGTTCCTCAAGTATCTTGAGTTCAGCTGAATCTATTCTCTTGACTTTTGCTGGATGCTTGGTGAAAAGGCAGGTAGGCTTGGCTTTTCAGTAGAACAACTAATCTCCTTCGGGAATTGGGAAGAATGGGGTTTGAAAGAGCAACAGTACATTAATTTATATATTCAAAATCAATAAAGTTTTTATATTCAAAAGAAAAATACAATGAAAAGTTTGGTTTTTCAAATGCACTAAGTGCTGGACTACAGCTGATCAGCAGGTCAATTGTTAAGCTGTGTCATCAAGATGAGTTGGCAGATGCTTCAATTTGCTCAAAAGAATTACAATTGCATGAGTATATATATATATATATATATATATATATATATATATTTTAGAATCTATTCAATTCCAAATTTTTAAATCGATTCAGTGGTAACATGGGGAAAAATAAGAAACACTGACAAAGAATAACATTCTTCTTTGTGCTTGTAGTCAAAGTTAAATACATTTGAAACTGATATTCACTGCTGACCAGCTGGAACAAGCACAGAAATTTCTCCCAAGTGTGACATAATTCAATTATGGGCTTTGTTTAATGACTCAGAGCACACTTTAGATCATTTTTCCAATGAGCTCCTTAACTAAATAATCACTATTCTCTTCTTGACAGGATTAGAAGATATGTAGTAACTCACATGAATTACAAGAGAATTAGTTGAAGTAGTCACTTGAAGAGATCCAGTGTGGAACAGGCAGAAGTAATTGAGATGCCAAGATCAATTTCCTTATTATTGTAAGGGAGATGGTGCTCCTGAAACTAACGACACTGAATTGAGAGACTGTCAAAATTATACTGCCAAATAGTTTTACTAAATTAGTCCAAAGGGGTGAGGGATGGTCACTTATGGGAGATGTGCCAAAGCAAGTAGCCTTCAGTTTTAGTGACATATCAAAAGTGGTTCCAGACAACTTTTAAGTATGTGATTTGGATTCCCCTTTTGACATAATCAGCTACCTCTCTCAGGGCTGATGTGTTTTGCCTGTGCCTGGTCAGTAATAATGTTCCTGAGGGGACCTGGGCATTTGGGGGACGGAGAGTGTTTGTTTTACAGTGTAGGCATGGAGATATTTATTCTTCAGCAGTGAACACATTGACACATCAATCAGTGGGCTGAATGTTCTCAGTTGAGAACTATTTCAAGAATAAGAGAAGATTTAGTCTGTTCAGCCACTTCCATTTTGTGTACCAGAAGAAAGGCAGAAAATTTTTCAAAGCAGTTAAACTTCATTTCACTTATCATGGCAAGAAGTGAATGATTTAAACAGGTAAGCAGAAAAATTCAACTAACTGCTTTTCTCAGTTTGACAACTGATTTGAAGGAAACAAAACAGTGCAGAGTGGTTAGAAATAGCAATGCTGTTCTGGCTGAAAGAAAAAAAAGTTTTAAAAAGAAGGTGTCCCAGACTGAAAGGAAAGTTTGATTTAGAGAGAGTACTTCCTTCAAAGTATTTGTAGTAAGAGCCTCAGAAACAAAAACTAGATTTAAGGAGAATGATTAAGTCTTTCCCCTGATAGCTCAACAAGTAAAATAATGCCCACACCTATAGGGACTTCAGTTCTGTATATTAAAGAGTTTTAAATCTACATCACCTAGTTCCTTAATAAATATCTGAACAACCAAGATGTAGACTGGTATTGGAGACGGAACCCTCAATGTCTCATTGCTTTTAACTTCACATTAAAACACAAGGTAATAGTTGGAAACAATCACAGATCAGAAATCTGCTTTGCCATCTCCCAAGGCAATGGATATAATTATTAGTTTAGAAAGTAATTTTTTCTGTGCTTCAAAAAATATTTACATAACCTGCATAAAACAGAACCCCACTGATAGGACAGCCTGTATCACAATACTTTAAAGATCACTAGAGCACTCTTCCAAGTGCAGATTATCCATTTTATGTGTACAATGCTGTTAAAATCCTTTACAGTTGAAAATATTTAGTATCTAAATCTCCCGCTTTCTGAAAAAGTTCTCTGACTTCTGGCTATTATTCAAAAGACTGCTGAACCCCCTTCTCCCAAACATGTTTTAAGATGAATCCTACACAATTACTTTGTATTAGGAACCCTAGAAGTCACCTGTCTACAAAAAACCTTTCAAAGAACTAAGCCAAGGGGAAGTCTAGTTTCTTGACCCAAACATCATTAAGTAGAAGGCAGGCTACTGACAGGAGATTAGTCAAACCAGATAAGCTTCTGGTGCACACCTAGTCATCATCTCAAGAGACCAAGAATGCCTTTTTGCCAGTCATCACTGGGAGCTGTTGGATCAGGTATGCTCCCAGCTCTCCATCCTCTACATGTGTACCAAAATTGCAACTACTATTGCAAATCTTGACCACCATGCATTTATCTAAGGCTTTGCAGTTATCAACGCAAATTACTGGGTCTTCATGCACCATTCAATATTCTCCCAGGCTTCTGCTGGATTTCCACATGCCAGCTGTCCACTGGAGCTCCACCTTATGCTGAGTCTCCACTACCGTGGCCAAGTGCAATGGCTGACAGTCTTCTCTTCCTCCAACAGCCAGATTATTAACACCAGCTCAGGAGATGTACTATACACTGTCCATGTCTATTTTATAGGTATTACTGTCAGTCCCTAGCTGCCTGATGAATAACCTTCCTTCCTTAGCAGCTGCATGATAGATGGTGATACTAAAAATCTCAATTTTTCAAAAAAGAGAAGTATATTTTGAGGTTCCAGTCACCTCCTCACTAATAGAGCAGCTGTATGATTAAGGACAGGTGAGATGATAGGGGAGAGAAGGGACTGGAGACCTCCAATGGTGGAGAGATATGAAAAGCAAAATAAAACAAAATGCATACATATAGATATACATACGGATATATAAATGAAAACCAATAAGATGACAAAATGAACTGAAAATAGAAGCAAGATTCAAAGAAATGGTAGTGGAAAAGAAAAAAAAAAGAGCAACAAAGTATAAGAAACTGTTCAATCACATTTTTAACAGTCAGGCTGAAATTAAAAGTGAAAAAAAAAAAAAGACTCAACTTTTTCAATTAAAAAGGCTTAGAAAATGCTTTCCTTGGGGAAAATTACATTATGAAGTTATTTAGTTTTGTTGCCTTTAAAAGCTATGTGGGTTTTTTCTTTTTTTTCTTTTTTTCTTTTTTAAATAAAAAGCACTATCAAAAAGTATTACAGTTTTTCTGTTGATGCAGAAAAAAAGTCTTAGTTCCACCAAAGTGAATGACAAAACTGTTTATGACCATTTCAGTACAGGAATGTCATCTATGCTTTCACAAAGGTACAAGCAGAACATTTCCAACCTGATCAGGCCACTAAAACTTTAAAAGTTTTAGAAAAAGGGGGAAAAAATACAACATATTAAAAAACTTTAATTAGGAGATCCTGATGGATTATGTTAACTTTCTTTCTGTTGAAAAGTTACCTGATATAAATCTGAAGCTGACATGGATAGAGTAGTAATGATCAGGAGAAAATATAGAGCAAATGCCCTTCTCGTTTTGGTCTCGTTTATGTATTGTTACATGAGTCAGCTGGATCTCAAACAAATTAGGCAGTCAGAGAGATTTAAGAGAAGTAGCAACTCATCTGAATGGCAACAGTTTTCCAGAATAAAGAGGAATATTCATTTTATTTACAAAAACTCAGCTGCTTCAAAGTGGCAGAATATGTCTGCAAGAAAAAACATCTATGGTGAATACAGTTAAGAGACTGAAGCTTTGCAATTGAAAAAGCCTCCCCTCTACATGAATAAGACATATAGGAGATGTCTTTCCTCTGCTGGTAATGGGCACAGACAGTGAGGCAGTGTCAGAGCTGCCCCTTCCCCACGCCGGTGACAGCAGTGATGCTGCTGCTGAAAATGAGATTTCCCTGAGTGCACAGAGTGTCCCAAAACCAAATAGGAAGGGACAGTGTCAGTGAGGTTTTTAATAATCATAGAAACATTGAGGAGATTGTCAGGGAAATGAGAGTTGTGGGGAGACGGACTGCATTGAAGACTGAAGGTGATGTCTTGAATTTCCAGACAAGGAATTCAATTTCTAGAGTCAAGAAAAAAAGAAAAAACATTTGCAGGGCCATGTAAAACAGTGAATGCAAAACTTACAAAGAGAGTGAACCATTTTCACATCAGAAAGAATTCTGTCAAGGAATCACTTCCTGTGATAAACCTACCACAATGATTTAAAAGCAAATATTCTCATTGCCTCCTAATGGTGATGTAAATGAAGCTTAAAATGGCCATGAGAAAGAAGGTTCTGAAATAAGGGAACACTAGATATGGCAGCATGTTAACTTGTGACAGGAGTCACAAGGCTTCTCCCTGAGCTGAATAATTTGAAATAAACTTCAGAGCAGAAGAGAGGTGTGTTAATTCTGGTATGCCAAGGGAGTTACTGTGGACAACCTCCCTATACACCCAGGGACCAACATGGGTGAGGGTCTTCCTAAGATCTAACACAATTGAATAACATGTCTGTAGCCAGTCTTTGTCAGAATACACATATTAATCATCTTATTTTACCTAATAACAAGAGTAATGTTACCACTGAAATAAAATGTTAGGAACACCAACAACCCAGAAGAGAATTAGCCTGCATGAAAAGCTTACATCCTGGTTTCCAAAAGCTAAAATCTACCCCAGCTTCTTCCCTCTCCGCTCATTTTCCTCTGCTGAAAAGTGACAGTGATTGATGTCTTCTCCCACCCAAAGTATGCTGCGGTTATTGCTCCTTATGGTTAGAATTAAGCTAACAGCCCAGCTCAAACACTCACCCATTTAGATGAAGTATTTATTAGCCACGAATCTCTCTGTTCTTACACCACCTCAAAGTTCTTGTGTACGTCACCGAGGAACACAAAGGGAAGGACTCTGGCGTTCAGTCATAGGCTCCAGCACCAAACCCTCTAATAAGGCGAGCAGGCATGGAACGGCTCCGCAGGCCCAGATCTTTAAACCATATGAAGCTGTAGAAGAAAATAAAGAGCAGCTGAATTACAAAGGAGGGAAGCATACAATGTTTATCTATGGTTAAACTACTGTAAACTTTGAAATCTGTATTATGGAATCCATTAGAAAACCCATAACTTTGATTTAAAAGTAATAGTCGTAAGATTCATTCTTCATCATTATTTATGGTATAATGAGAAGGTACGTTACTAGAATTCCACAAACTAAATAGATGGATTTCATTAAAACTGAAGAGTAAAACTGAAAGAAAAAGGAAATAACAATTTTTATTTGACGCCAATTTATTTTCATAGAGCGCTTTGCACAGCAGAAACCTAGGAAGATGAAAAGACAGGGAAAACTTTTCCCTTTCTTCCATAGCAGAGTGGAGCTTTTTAATGGTATTTGAAGGGCGGAAATGACCTACTTCCAGTTGCTTCTATATTAAGAATCTGGCTACATATCCAAGACTTGCCTGAAGAATCAAAGCAATGTACAAATTCAGATCAGGATTGATTTGTCAACACATCGGTTAAATAGAAAACTTGTTGCTAAAGAATGTGCTGTAAAAAAGAGTACTTGAAAGTCTGCCCTGGTAGGGTCCTTCAGGGACATACCTCAGATGCTCGCCTTGCCTCCCTCCCTTCTCTCTCCTCCTCTCTCTTCCTCTCTCCGCTCTGATGGCTGTGCTGGGGAAGCAGAAATCTCAGGAGAATTACAGCTTTGTGCCCCCCTTTCAGTTCTGCTTTTCACTCCAAAGGGCCCGCAAACCAAGTCTGTACAAGGTGGAACCAGGACTGCCATGGGCACCGCACTTTTCACGGGGATCTCTCTCCTCACTGGACTCAAAGGAGCCCCATGACCTCACCCACTCACCCCTGTCCCAAAACTGCTCCTGCCAGAGGGTTTTCTTACAAGATAGAGCTCTTCTAGGAAGACTACCATGACCACAGCAAAGAGGTTGTCCTGTCTTACAGACTTGATTTCAACATTAGCATCAGGTGAAGTCTGCTAGACTGGCAGAAGCCCAGGAGCCTTGTCTCCTTGCTGGTAAACCAGCACCACACCAATGTCTGCACAAGGCACGCAGCGGAAAGGCTGCTCTCCTCTCCATCCTCCCCAAGAACATTACCTGGTGGTTTATGCTCATGGTATCAAGACAGATGATATGTCACGTAACATCACTTCTGGGGCTGCACCCTCCCCAAGCAGGGTGCAAGTGGGAGAGGAATGAATGATCCAGCGTTTGCACATGATTGTCTCATGGAGACATAGGAAGGACACAGGCTCTCCTGAACAGTTAACTCCAGTCTTGCGTTATAATTAAGGGCATAATATAGTCTATACTTAGCTGTACAGTAAATAGAGGGGGGTCTGTCCCCAAACTCCACCTCTCTACTTTCCAGCTCAAATGGCCACTCCCCTTCCTACTAATTCTGTGCTGCCACTTTCCTGCATCCAAATCATGGTTTTGGCATGCTACCATTGGCTTACCCAAGCGTGCTAGTGCTTGTCCACTTCCAGCCCACACTCACCACCACCCAAAGCAAAGGATCAGACCTGGGTGCAGCCTTCCAGGCTCAGGGGGCCTTGGTCAGAGGTGCTAAAGCTCTTCTGGCTTCACTGAAAACAACTCTTCTGTTTTATTCCAGGCAGTGCTTACATTTTTCAATGACAGATTATATCAGCAGCCCATTAGTGACTGCCGTAACTCAAGCTTTCTTCTCTTCACTTGTTGCCTACCAACGCACTTCTGGCTTACTGTTCCTAGGTGTGAGCCTTTGCATTTCATTTCAATATGTATATCCCCTTCGGATGGCTGGAACTCTCATGCTTATCCACCCTTGCAGCACTACATTCCAGTCCTTACCCACATCAGAAACATTTCCCAAATCTGTGTCACCCACTCATTTCGTAATGGCCTCTGGTGTGTTGGGCTGAGACCCACAGCCCAGTGGAAGCTGAAGTCTGCAAATAAACCACATCTCTCTGAATACCTGGAAAAATAAATGGTTTTGTTCGCAGCTTATCATTATGAAGTTGCGTCCACTGGTGCACACATGTGCTTCTCAGATGTATCCCTGTGTGCACACACAGAATATAAGCATTAAAAGAGTAGACTTTAAAACTGCTCAGTCTTTTTGGTAATTTCACACTCTCAGCTATTAAACTTATGGCCTGAGCAGCTGAATTTTCTTTGGAATGACATGTTCGCAGACAGACTGTAAGTTAAAATTAAGAAGAAACTTTGATGCTCCCATTTCTTATTCCTGTTCTAATGTTTTAAACTGTTGATGTTGATTTATTAGGAGTTGAATAATCATTGCAAGAAAATAAGAGCTATTAAGTCCTTTTCATTCGTTTATTTTTAAATCTTCAGACTTTTTGACCATCACTGCCTTACAGTGACACCTTCTGGAAAAAGCTAGGAGAGGGGAAAAGCTGCTCCATAGAGGAACGAAAGTGTGTGGGACACGCATGAATCAGCGCAGATCACCTTTGGAGTATTCATTCCTGACAGACTTCTGATGTTAAATTACCTGTGCAGTATTGTTATAGCCATCCTACAGCTTCAGCTCTCTTTGAGAAAATGAATCTACTGCTAAGTAATTTATCTGGTCATATTGGTTTTCTTCCATACAAGAGTACTCAAGTGTAGGGTAGTAGTACTATCAGACTCTGTTTAGCATTTCACAGAGGTTAAAAAAAACAAACTAGAAGAATGTATTTTTGCTGGATAAAAATTTCTTCTGTTTCAAATCCTCTCATAAAATGCTATATTTTGAGAGGGACACTTGTGTTAATACTAAAAGTCTTTAAGGGAGAATAGTAGTTGAAGTACACAGACTTCTAGGTTGGTTCAGCAGGTGAAACAGGGGAAAAAACCTCTCAAAATCCATGAAAGGAGAACAGCAGAAGATGTGAAAATACATTTTCCATTTCTAGACAGCAGTTCAGCTGCTGACAATCCACTGTCATGGCACAGTTCCCAGCTTCATCTGCTGCTCCTTCAGTGTTTAACTCAGAAGGGAGCTACGCCGGCATCAACGGTAGTTTCTTACGCTGCTCACCATACACTGTCGCAAGAGCAGCTCTGTTGTGTCTCACTAGACTTACAAACAAGAAGGGCTTTGAGGTTGGTTGCCATTTAAGCAAATACAAGTTTTACAAGTAAGGTCTGGCATCTGGGGATGGCCATGCTCAGTTCGTTAGCAGTGCTACACTGAAGAATAGCTTGTGCAGGAATGGCGTAGGAGTAGAGACAGTTTATTATAAAAAGCTGAAATCTAAATGAAAGCAGAGCCCTAGGCCCCCACAAAGAGTATGGCAGAGTGATTTTCCAAATTCTCGGCTATGGACGTCATGAGTAGGAACTCCAAAATGTCTCAACATCCTTACGTTGTTGCTGATGACCCCAGTGCCATGAGTCTCCGTCCATTTGTGTAACAGTGCTAGCTGTAAATTTCCAGCTCATTAGTTAGTATACGTAAGCATGAAATCAGCACAGCCATGATGATTTAAACCAGATGAGGGTCTGACCTTTAGTTTGGACACAGGATCATGTGGAAGAGGAAATTATGTTATATGGGAAAGATCCGTTACAACTATCAAAACTAAACATTAGTCAGGTGAGCTTGACTGTACTCGTAGGGGACTGAATCTTGTGCCCCAGCCCACCAGGCTGGCTGACACTGACAGCCCAGAGCACAACACATTGAGTTCTACTACCACCAAGCCATGACCACTTAGAGATGGGGCAGGCTGGCACCGTGGTGTGGCAAGCCTGATCTGCCACCCATGCAGATAGGCTGTGCCCAGGTGTACCTGCCGTGCGGACATCCCAGATTTCAGATCTCCAGAGCAGTTCAGGCTGCACAACTGGCTCATCTGGTCCCAACATGGAACTGACACATGGCCAAAACCTGCATTCGGTCTCAAGGAACTGAAAATTGTCCCGGTGCTGCCAGCAAGAGGGGACTTCAGTCTTCAAGAGTCTGCTAAATTCACAACAGAAATCTTCTTCTCAATGCTGATTAGCCCAATCATTCATTTATTTCCAAAGGTTTCTATTATTTGTGTTTTGGTAGTTTCTTTTTCTGATCCCATCCAAAAGAGAACTCTACTGGTCCCAAAAGTAAATTGTACTTGCATCACAAAAAGGAGTCACGGAGACTTTGCTACGCAGACACACTTTCCAGAAGACAAGAGGAGAAAAATCCATGGAGCATTAAAAAAGATCTCATGTAACCTGGGTTGATCACGGATTTGGTCTAAACACCATGAAATTCCCAGACTTGTGATTTCCATCCCTTAGAATTGACTCAGTTAGGTCCTCTAGCCTCACCCAGAAGGTTATGTCCTCAGGTGACAAAGCCCCAGCAGCTGGGGGTTTCAGAAATATCAGCTACTGTAGGATTTGCAATAAAGCTATGAGTAGGCAACCCTGATTTTATTTCTATATAAATCTAATCTCATTTTAATGTACTTACATCTGTGTTGTTAGTCCCAATCTAATCTCATTTTAATGTACTTACATCTGTGTTGTTAGTCCCAAGGCTGTGTATATATTATACCAACCCACTGCAAAGGAGGTTGCAAGGTGGGGCATAATAGGTGTATTATGGAGAGTGTAAGATGGAAGGAGACATAACATGTACTCACTGAAACTCACAGGACCAAAAAGGGAAAGAGGGAAAAGCAGCAGGAATGATCTGAGAATAGCGAGGAGACACCATTGCAGTCATTTAAATGAAAAGGGCTTAGATCTGGAATGCAAGCAGATGGCTACCTAAAAATTAGATTTTCTTTTTTTAAAAAATGGTAATCAGATTTGTCACAATAAGCTCAGGCCCTTTTTTGAAGACTTGCAATAGCTGCCCTTGCTGAGACTCTAGAAACACCACTACAGTAGAAGCGCTAGAGAACCTGAAAGAAGAAAATACTTTTGCAAAGAACAGCTTAAAACAGTGACCATGAGGTTTTATTTTTCCCTCAAGATCTGCTGAACATTAAGCAAAAATTCTTCAGGATACAAGGGATGCATACATTTTTCACTGATAACTAGGAGAGTTACATGGCTATAACAAGAAGTTTATTTCAGTCTAGATGTAAACTGTTGGTCTTGAAACCACAAAATTAAAAAGAAAAAGAGAGAGGGAGACCAAGACACAGAGAGAAAGAGAGTGAGCCTGTGTATTTGCAAAAGGACACAATATGCTGGCTGGTATTGCTCAGCAAAGGACAGGAAGCCTTCTGTTCTGTATATATAGCTACTATAAACTGCCCCTCATTAAATATTTAAATTCAAGTTTCTTTTCAATTCAAGAAGCAATCTTCAAAAGGGACCCTTTTACTGTAATAGTAATCCATATTCATTTACTACTACAACAACAACAGAAGTCAGTTTGCCAGTTGGTGTTTTGCTTTTACTATAAAGCTTGAAATGGAAACTGTGGCCTTGATGAAAACTGCAAAATTCCAGTAAATGGGATTAGTCATTCTTTTGTGTGCCCCAGTTCCACATATCAAATAACAAGCAGTGACACCCTCAGCTACCAAGTGGAAGCAAACATACTTCAAAAAGGGGAAAAAAAAAAAAGAAAAAAAGAAAAAAAAAAACCACAAAAAAAAACCAAAAAACAAAAACCAAACCAAAAGAAGGGTCTTTTAGGATGAGTAACATTTGACATTTTCATGTCCGGAATTTCTGTAAATGTCTCTCTCCCAGAGGAGAAATACCTTCCAAAATATTTAGTTCATTGTGGTATTTCTCTTTGATAGAGTACTGTGAAATCCAGAGGGAGAAACTCTTAATGAAAACATCTTAATATTTAATTAACTCTTTGCAACCTGGGACAGTTTAAGGCATTTCAGATCGAGATTAGTATAGCAGATAGCAAAGGGGAATGGATTTCAATCTGAAGGATTCCTGGCACTTGTGGAGAACTTCACTGCCTGCTCTCTCCCACTCCAATAGAGCCCTGAGGCTTTTAATTTCATCCTCAAGAGAAGAATTCCCTGGAACAAGAAGCTATTGATCACACAAATATTGTATGCCTAATCGCTTTGGTTTGATGGAATATGAATTGAAACAGCCTTTACTATTTCCATCCCAGAGCTCAATGTCCCCAGTGGAAATCCTGTTCACATTCTGCACACGTTGGTCACACGGTATATTGAGTCAAAGCCTGATGCATTCTGTTGCTTGTGCAATCCTAGGCAAGGCAACCAGATTGAAAAGGTTGAATATATAAGTTTCTGAGTTAATTATCTGTTGTTACTGAGTAAAGCATCCAACTTTCATAAGATTTTAGCATATTGAATGGATCTTAAACAGATTTCCAGTGCAAACATGCTGCCAAGAATGTTGTATAACAGGGTTTTATTATTCTGATCCATGGTCAAATTACAGGACAATAAAAATACATTTAAAAAATGTAGTTACAAGTTTCAGCAATTGACTCAAAATGAAATCAACTGTAGCAAACCCAAATCCTTGCAAGTCCTTAGTGCTTTTGTTATTCTAACTTCATTCCATGGATCAGAGATAAAAATCCCAACATAATACCTCACTAACATCAGTTAAATCCTCACAAATACTAGTAACTCCACAGCAGTGGAAACACCCTAAGTCATTTCTCTCCATCTTGCAAGAAAGCCACTTTCCACAGCAATCCCACTCTTCAGCCTGATAAAGAAGGGTCTTTTTCCAGAAAATCAGCCCTGGATGTCTCCCCCTGGTATAAAAGTAAGAATGGGAGAGCTCCGGCCTCCAGGATGCCCATGGCTGGCTTCTAAGTGGACAACTGATGTTCAGAGAGTGGTATCTCTTCTGCAATGGCAGGATGTGGTCACATCCCAGTCTTCCCACCCTGGCCAACTGGCCCAACCGAGTGGTGTACGGGTGAAGAACAGACTGAAGCCCTCATAAAAAACACTTCTGCTCCTCTTGGGTACCCTCAGCAACAGCTGTAGGTGTACACCTCAGAATGCTTTGTTTTAAATAACAGTCCCAGAAGGGAGACGATCCTGTCTTTATCGCTGATACCAATTTCAGTTACACCACATTCCTATCATCAAGGATGAAAATTGACCTTGCTTTTTGAGATGAAGGGCAGAATCCATACTAGATAACCAGGTAATTCTTTCCATGTTGCGTACAAGTATTTTGTGGACTTCAGGTTGAAATCCACAGTATTCCACTGTTTGGTTTTCACAAATTTATGTCATAGATTTGGTAGCCGCTCTTTCTGAAGGCAAAGTAAGTGGAATGAAGAGAGTTAAGGTACCCTTCACTGCACTCACTCACACACCATACCAGGCAATGCCTGTGGATGAAAGGACAGCTGACAGGCTGGCCAAGGTAGTTTAGACAACAGTAGGAAAAGGCTGTGTTCTCCAGGCTCACAGCCATTGTAGCAGAGAGGGCAGAAGGAGCACACACGTGCTGCACAAAGCCCAGCAAACACGAGTGGGGCTACAGGCAGAGCCGGCAGCAATGCCAGCAGAAAATCCCAAACGCCCTCAAAGTTCTTCTTTTAAGCTACAGCTGGCTGCCAAGTGTTCAACAGCTGGAGAGAAGAGGAGGAGGAATGGGGAAACTTTATAATTTAACAGCTTATAGCTTTGGTAAGAATAATTTCAGGGAGAAATGCAGAAAGGAAGAAAATACTCAAAACATATTGCCCTCCCCCCTATTTTAAAAGGAAAATGACATGGTTGTTTACAAACCCCGGGTTTCTGTACCAGCTGAAAGACCAGCAATGACAGAACAGCACAAATTATACTGTTTGCTATATGGGACTGGAGTTTAACTGCCCTAGAAATATCCCAAGGAGAGTCCTCAAAGTCTGCAAAACACAAATGCACAAAACCCAGAAATTCTGACATTTAAAGAAAGCAAAGGCCTACGAACTAAAGACACCTGAATCAGAGCACAATTACCAAATGAAACACAAGACCCATCAGTACACTGCTCTAGGCTCATAGCATCCGCTGATGAAAAGATGTATCACCCATTAAGCTAAATTAAGATGCACAAAGGAAGAGTGACTTCTGGGAAAGAATTTCCAGTAAAGCCACACTGGCATGAGTAACACAGACCATGTAGTCTGACACAGAGCAGACCCACCACAGAATAAAAATTAGTATCAGAGCTTCGTGGTTCCCCAGGCTGCCTGCTAAAGGAGGCCAATAGGTATGGCACAGAAGAGAAAAGCCGGAGCAGTATGTTGCTGCTTTTCTAAACATACTGATATGGGAGTTTTAAACTCATATGCTGATGATTTCCTCATTAGAACAGCGCTTTTGCACTATTTGCAGACTAAATTACTACTCAGCATGTGCGCTATGTCCCTAATCTGGCCCTTAATAGGAACATATTGATACACACTCCACCAGATGGAATGCATTAGACATTAAATATAAAAGTTGTTTTTGTTTTTAGAAGTCTATGTAACTTCACACACACACAAAAATATCCCACAGCCTATATATTAATCATGTTTACTGATCTCTGGAGAGTATTAGTACACTTTGAAGTTAGCCTACTGTGCCAAGCCTCTGTCAGTTGAAGGCATAAATTTTCTTCTTTGCTCCTTCTGTAACTTTTTCTTTCTCTTTCCACCTCCCCTCAAATGAAGCAAGGTTAGCTTGGAACTAGATGCATTTTTGTATTAGCCTGCAAGAGCTTACTATATGTTCAAACTGGTGACTTCACTTCAAAGGTACCTGCTATAGTACCCAAGCCCTTTTCCACCCAGTAAACTTCTCAAAAAGACATCTTTTGAATTGATCTACAACAGAATGAAAACTTTTCAGAGTTGCAACTCTACCCATTAGCACATCATTCAATAGCCAAGTTTCAAACAGAAGGCTGCAAGTTACCTTTAAACAACAGTGATTATGCAGTACCTGAGATATGGTTTCCCTCACATTGTGAGGCATAGTAATAATACACCTCCTTTAACTGATTAGGTATTTTGAATTAGAATATAGAAAATATAGGTTCTACCTGAAAAAAACAGCTGCTGGAACACAAAGAAAAGATATGCTGATAAAACTGAGCACAAGTAGTCATGCAGCATTTCCTTCCTTAAGACACAATGCCATCTAGCAGTGGAAAAAGGAGTTATTGTTCCGCCATCAGCTGGTGTAGGCATGCACAGACATGGCATCATCAGCACGAACACGGCATCAGTACGCCAGCTCATGGCCAACGTTCCCAGCACCTCTCTGCTAATCCTGGTAGAGTGGGAATAACCTTTGAGTCTCAGCAAGAGTCACTGAAAATCACTATGAATGCCGTGCATGAAAGCACTTACTGCGTGCCAAAGCATAAGCACAGCTTGATAAGAGCAGCTCAGGAAAGTCAGTCTAAACTAGGCATGCTTCCACTGTTAACATCATCTTCAGCAGAGCAAACAAGTAAATGCAACACTACAAAAACATAATCTTGTTCCTTCACTCAGAAAAGAAACACAGACTGCATATAAACAAGAAAGGCACACCAGAATTTCAACAAGTCAAAATTAAGGAAGCAAGATGAATTTTCCTCACCGTCACATCAGCATAAGTGATAATTTGTAACTATGTATAGTCAATATCTATATCCATCTGCACTGCATTTGAAAATTCAGGCTTCTGATTTTGACCATCTGAACTACACCAAAGCAAGCTGCCTACAGTAGCCTGAAATCAGTGATGAACATACATGACCCTCAGTATATTTTTCATAGCAAAGAATGACTGCAGTCACTAGTTGCCATCTGACTTCAGTTGTTTAAGATCAAAGATAGCTATCTCAGCTGGAAAGGACAAAAATGAAATAGCCTTGAAAGTTTAAGAAAGTCTTTTTCCTCTCCCTTCCAAAAAGACAGCCTGCCCATGGCTAATCAAACAGAAATTGAAAGACAGAGTGCACAGAAAGCAGAAGTGCCTCTTAAGCTATTGATAGCACCAAAAATAGCAAAACACACTAGAGCATTTCAAACATATTAACAGCTAACTTTATTTATTTTGGTGTGAAGTGTTTTTTTTTGCAGAGCCAGTGTTAAAAGGCAACCTGCAATAAGTCCCGGTGAGTGAACCTGCTCCTTCAGGATGGACCCCGACCACCAAGCAGGGGAAGAAACAAGAGCCACCACTCTGTGTCAGGGAATCACGAAGGGGCTCGTACTGGCCAAATGAGATCTTCTCTATGCAGCCATGATGGGAAGCTGCTCAAAACCTGCTTTTCTTGACTGTTGATAGGTTGGGAATGTATAAAAGACAAGAGTGGGAGCGTGGAAGGGACATTTAAGACAGGGATGTGACAAAAAAGATTGCCTCCCTAGCCCTGAGAAACTATTATTAACACCCGGTAAGTCATTGGTTTGCCTCACCAACAGGCAAGTAAATGTCTTTTATCTGACCATGCAATCACACAAATATGGCCTTTCTGAGCGCCTGAGTTGTGTGATCCCATGCCAAGGCCAGTGCTGGCTCTCAGAAAGAACGGGTTTGAAAGGTATCTGGCTCCATCCCCTCGCAGCTGCCTGTTCTGTGCTGTGCCTGTAAACAGTGGATGCCAAAACCATATCCCAGCCTGGGATCCTCACCGTTTTCCACTTTGCCTTTTTCTGGCATTGTCTGGGAGCAAGAACCTCAGATTTTAGTAACACATTGTTAAAATATTAAAGAAAAACATTATATTCATTTTGAAACTCTGAATAAATCTTCAGACTTTCTAGCCAACTGTCTTCCCATTACACCCTGAACACACACGCACACATTGAAGGGGAAAAATTATATGAGGAGCACACCCATAATCTGCATTAGTTGGTCAGACTAGTCAGTTACATGATTGTGTCGTGAGAGATTCTGCTATCAAAACAAAAGCACATTATTCACAAAGGAGTATTATTAAGGTAACAACAAGCCACCTGAACTCTGGATTACCACTTTCTTTATATCTGAAATTTAACGTGTAAGGAGTATGATTTAGTGCATTAAACAGAATGGCCTCTTGGAAAAAAATACTCTCCAGCATGTTTATTGCTGCACCGACACCAGATCTCTCTCCGTATTCTTAGCATGCCCAGAGCGCTCATGCTCTTTCACCCACAACCCAGTACGGATAAAGATAAAAGATCAGAGACCCTTTTGAAGGCTTTAGAATTTGTTTCTACCTTGAACGGTTAGTTTTCAGGGCTACAATATGATTCAGAGGCAGTTTTCTGATGAGGCTGAAATGGCCGCTCTCCTGGGCTGGGAAAGGATGTTACTTAAAGGAGTCCATTAGTCACCAAAGCATTTTTCTCTTAAATGTGCAAGTTTTTGACCCTGGAGGTCAGCAATAGACTGTGCATCTGTTGTTGGCTGGGTTTCCTGAAGACTTGCATCTAAGCGCTCGGCCTGATGTTTCCCTAATTGCATTTCCTTTCTACAACAATTTGCCACGGCCCCATTCGAGAAGGGGTTCATCCAGCCTGGAAGTGCTTTTTGAGGCACTTGGGACAGAGTCTGTTCCACTGTTTCTGGCTGAGAAAGACCTGCCAAGCAGAGCAATCACAGACCTTCACATCCCAGTAAAACTAACCAAAGGGATCCATTCAGAGCAGGGGAAGGGGAAAAAAAACCCAACTACAATAATAATATACAACTAAATCAGAGCCGTCCCACAATGGGGTCCAGTCAGCATGTGCCGGGCCACAAGGGAGCTTTTATTTGCACTCAACTACAGGCAGGGATCTCCTAGGGTATGTATAATGGTATAAGAAGAGGAATGACAGCAATCACTACCAAAATCAACAAAAACTGCAAGAAAGACATAAAAACTTTTTTTGTTCTTAAATAATTCAAACAAATGGAGTAAAACTACAAAGAAAAATTTCTTCTTTAAGAATATCTCTCTTTTCAAAAGATAAATACATCAAAGCAGGAAGCAAGCAGTGTGACGCATCAAGGTTATTGATGGCAAGTGTTCTTGTTTCCAGTAACTATTTTGATCTCAAATGTGTGTTTCAGATGGCTTAAAGAAAGAAAAAGAAAGAAACCAAAATTACAAGAAAATCCACTTCAGCCAAATACAGAGAGGCAATCTCTTTTTCCTTCCACACTACTTGAATTACTGTTTCTTTTTGTGTGCATATTTTAAAGCAAATACCTTCAAAAGCTTGTTTACATTAACCCAAATGATGATATACACAAAAGGTAAAACACTGAGTATCCGTACAGATTTACTGCATGTGTGTAAGACCTAATGCTTCACAGCGCACATCTCTGTGCAAAGTTATGCTGTCTGGTTACGATGGAGAGACTCATTTTCTGTTTACCCTACCAGCTGAGCATGTCATTTGTGTCAAGACAGTGCCTGAAGTCACTCAGGATTTCATCATGTTAAAAACAGTCCCTCAAGGAACAGAAAGCAGTCCTCCAGAACACCTTGGAGATGATGACTACAACATATGGATTAATATTTCAAATCAAAACCTGAGATTTCAAAGTTCCTTTTTCTAAAAACCAAACAAACAGACCAAAAAAACCACATAAAATCCCAACCCATAAACCAAAAACAAAATGCCAGAAAAAAATTCCAGCTGCACTTGATTTCCGGCTGTCATATCCTTAAACTCTGCCAGCAAAAATGTCACTCGGAACAGCATTAAATGCACATGCTACCCCTGTGTGCATGCTTGAGCATAAAATAAGTTTATGCAGACAGAGAATGGGAATTTTTTCAAAGAGGTCGGGAAAAATAACTAGCACTGGCTTTATGAGGATTTACATATCTGAGAAGAGAAGCCTGTGATGTGATGTACATCACCTTATGGCAATACTTTGCCAAATAGACAAGCCTTTTCACAGTAGCACAAATACAGTCTGTTATTAAAGTCCAAGCATTTCAGGCTTGAAATCCAAGGAAAAGATATTTACTTCTTAAAGCTACTTTTTTTTTTACTCTTTATGATATAATTGTAGAAGCTATAAATTCATTTAGCAGGTTACAGAAATTTGCTAATTCTTTCTTATTCACTAGGTGGCACTATTAGTCCGTCACTCCTATGCTAATGAACGTAAAGCTCATCCGCATTTTCTCCTATAATTGTTGCAGATGTCTGTCTGAAAGGCAATGTTATGTTTTCAAGCCTTCTTTAAGAGCTCTTCTGGGTTTTAACTTGGCATGTTTTGTCACCTTGAGCAGGAGAGCAATTTTTCAAAAAGGCCGTAGAAATTAAAGCCACAAAATGCAGCACACACATACATCACTTTATATTTATAAGGCTCTGAATCGTGATACAACCACATAAAAGAAAAGATCCAGCGTGGGGGAGGAAGAAAGAACTAACGTGTGTCTGAAGCTTCACTGAACGTGTTTATACTTTCCTATGAAGAAAATATTGAAGGGGGGGGCGGAATCTGGGGCAGCAGAAAATTTTATCCATTTCTAAACATTCAGTTGTGGAACCTGTGCTGTAATAATAATACATGATACTTATTTTGTTTGTAGCCCTTTGGTTATCGATTACTGAAACTTAAAGCAATAGCAAATGTATGGTCTGCTGATCTTTACTGAGAAAACAATGTGAAAATGCGGGGAACTGAAATTAGAGCTTGACTTTTCCTAACCTGAAGAGCGAATAATGCGGGACACAACACCGAGAGCTTTCCACCGAGGACTATACACTAATGGGGAGGGCAGATGTGCCAGCCCAAGGGTTTGTCACTAGAGTATGCGGCAAGACCGATGGCACAGTAAAATGCTCTTAAACCCAGTCTGATCACCAGGGCTTGTTGGGTCAGTAAGTCAACGATTCGCAAGGCTGGTTAGAACGGTGGAAAGATGAAGCTGATTCTGCTTTGCTGGGGACGGAAAGCAGCAGCCCCTGCTGCATGCCTGGGCTGTTTCTCCAGCATGCTTGGTGGACTACTTTTCCTGCAGACCCCTGCAGCTCGTCCACGGGCTGTGGACAGGGTAAGCGCTAGCCTACGGAGAAGGAAAAGACAGAGGAAAGCCAAAATAAGAAATAGCTGTGGCACTGCTCAGTCCAAGCGAAGACTTGATGGTTGCCCATTCAAGGATTAGTGCCTGCTCCCCATGGGAGTCTTCTCCTTGATGTAAAAGTCACAAACAGGTTCTGCTACAAAGCTCCTTTCCACTTGCATAGCAGAAAAGGCCTGTATGCACAAGGAACAGTTTTTAAGAAGTTGTCTGCGGTCTAGCCACAAAATAGGGCAAATGCCGGAGGCTGCCGTATGTGAGACCCGAAGAGGAGAGGCCGGACTGCCAGGGCAGGTCTGACAGGTACCCAGTGCCCAGGCAGGAGGTGCACGAGCTCTTGCAAATGCTAACAAAGGGCATGATTCGTGTCTAACCGGTGCATCGCAGAAAAGAAAGGTCCATTCATATGTGCATCTCAGACTTCCCAGAGGACAAACTCCAGCCTCATTCAGAGAGTAAATCATGCACCAGGTTTCCAAATGACCAAGGGGCTTTTAGCATTATGTTTTCAAAGGCACTTACCGGTTTGGTGACTTCTGAAAATCTGAATCTCAGGTGATGAGATAGGAGATGGGATAAAGTCAACTCTGAGAAGGTGTCAAAATCATAAATATTAAAATCCCTGTTAAATCATCCATTCTGTATTAAACATATTTCCATCATTTCCGTGAACATGGATTTTTTTAAATCATATGTTAATATTCATGGGAAAGGGTGCTTCTAAGTAATTCCTGAGGTCCTTTAAAAGCGTTTATTTGAATGTCGTCTTCTTCCAGTTTGTCACTTGCTCACATATCAGAAGTTTAGAAACAGGCACAGAACACTACTGTGCTCACAACCAGCTCCCTGAATAGTCCCTCTGCAGCTGTAACTCTGCAGGAAAGCTAAGCTGCTTGGATGTGTTAATTAGTTGGCAGCTCTCCTCAAATTTTCAGCAGTAATACTTAGTGCTATAGGTCTGTCTCCAGGCACACGCTTTCATTTTGCTGTTTCACCAAGCAAATCCCGTAAAAGGAAGAACAAGCACTGAGTTTAATAGGAGTTAATGCATTACTTTACAAGCGCTCCATGGCTAGGAGTCTAAAGTCTTCCTTCCAGTGATGTAACTGAAACAGCTGCAAAATGCTAGTAATGACCTCGCTAAATGAGTTAGTTGGTTCAGTCCCACTCCCAGCAGACAAATAATGGCAGATATACCTACCCTTCGGCTATTTGACCCAGCCTTTGGAAAGAAACAATGAGTATGAGCCTGGTCCTGCTGTAGCTGCACACAACCAGCTGTACCGAAGCGAGCAGGCGTGAGGTTAACCCTGCAACTGCAGCCTCGCAGCCACAGTGTGGCTTGGATGTCCCTGTCACACAAAACCACCCGAGAGCATTAACAGCCTCCCACGTGGCATCAGTCCATTAAACACAGAACCCGGGCAACTTTTTGTTCTGTTTCGTGCTGTGTTAGTGGCTCGTTGCATCACCTCAGCCAAATGCAGGATCACCCAAAACTGTGAGATGGAGATAGTTTTTGTCCTTGTTTATTCAAAGTGATATCTGCAATGAAGAGTTAGCTCAAATGGTTCTTTTTCGAAGCAAGATTTTTGAAGTGCTTATTTTGTACATTTACTAAGTTGGTTTTAGCACATTTTAGAGTATCATGCTCGATCTCCTTAACACTGAGGTTACTTTTAGACAGCACATTACCCAGCACCTTCCACATTAGCCTCCTGCAGTGCATATATCTCAGTTTTCAGAAACAACTCTAGTAAAAACCAGAGTCACCTCTGAGCATTGGAAGGGTCCAGTTTCCAAAAGCTCGGGAATTTTCTTTTTCTCTGTTGCATCAATAAGCAGCAAGTAATCAGTACTCTCAGGATTATTTTTATTTCTGTTTTCTGGACATCCTTAACACAGTATATACGGAAAAGGTTTCTTTCCTGAGTAGGTTTTCTTCTGCAGCTTTTCCTTATTGCAGGGTAACATAAGAGGACTTCAGTCATCTGTCTGTAGTAGATGAGAGTTCAGTTCACTTGAAGTAACATATTGTAACCAGCAATCACGTATAATTATTTGTACTGGTGCAAAATAAATGCATGAGGTAAAAACAAAATACAACACACTAACATATTCAGAGGTCACTTAAGGTAAATGGAGTTTGCCCAGTTTTGTTTGGATGATACAACAACATTTAGCCACTTCTCATATGCATTGGATAAGTGGGTTTATCCTCAGTTTGGAAGTCTGGCTATGTAACTTCCATACAGTCTGTCTGCTCCCCCTGTACAATTGTAAAAAGATCAGTGAAGCAACTTCAGTCTTCAGAAATAATTTTGCATTATGATGGCATAGAAAAAGTGCCATTTCAAGTGGCATTTGAACAGCAGAACACAGCTGACAGCAAGTGCACCTCTTCAAGACAACAGGTCAGGAAGACTAATTTATGTTTGTATGCAAACTGTGCAAAAAGCACAGAGCACCAAACATGTTGCTTATCTCTGTTATTAGTATCCCACGGGAGACATCAGTCACAGCGAGAACCAGCAGCCAAGAAACAGAACAAACGTAATGCGGCAGCCAGGGGAGGACTGGCCACTGTCACCCACGCACGTGGCCAACGCAAGGGCACCCAGCGAGGAGAGGACCCGCTGCAGGGCTCTCCATCCACAGTGGTACCAGCCAGGCAGCTTTGAATAACACTCCTTAAAAAAGATTTGGGATATAGTTTACTTTAAAAAAATACTGCATCATGAGGTATGTAGCCTCACTTTCTTTAGACTGACTTATGCCAACTGTTACATACATGTCTTTAAAAAGAATAACTGCAGTAGCAGAGTAAATGTAGCATTGCCTGCTCTACTGGAAAAAAACCCTAGACTACCTGACCAGTGAAGTGCTTCAGTTCTGAAAAGTTTCCTTTAATCACCTTTCCTAAAGTCACCTTTAGTTTGGAACTAAATGGGACTGCAAGTGTTTACACATACAGCTGTACATTTGAGACATAATCACAGTGCTTAAAACAATCTTTGCTAAATTCATTTCCAGGCATTAAACTGGGGAAATAAAAAGAAATTCTGAAAACAAAGTATTTCTTCTAAATATCCTTGTTTCTCATCATTGGATTTACCAAGAGAGAGTTGAAAGGAATCAAATATGAAAAATTTACCCTTTCTTCTCCCCACGGGAATATTTGAGGCACTACAATTCTCTTTCAGCTTTTAAGGCAGCAAAGACAGCTCTAACTGGTTACACTTCCCACATCTATAATCACTTAATGTTTTTAAATTGGTTAGGATGTATGCCCCTTGTATTGTAGGGCTTGCAAGGGGGAGAAGAGGTGGCTAAAGGTGATGAACACCCTCACCGTGACTGCAACGGCTTCCCTGCGTGTCTGTCTCTGGGGTACCACATCACAGCAGAGGAACTCAGCCTTTGACCAGCCACGCAGTGTGCTAGCACATAGTCAGAAAAGCAGACATTAATAATGACTATCATCATAGATCTGTTAAAAAAAAAAAAACATATCCCAAATTGCAACACGTCCCATTCAGCTCAGTTTCCAAGGCCTCTCCAGAAGGTGGCAATCTTGTTTCATGTTTGTGCCATTTCCAGCCAGGCTCCTGCGGCAGGACTGACCTGTGTGCCTGCAGAATAATTGAAGAAAAAAACCCAACTCGATTTTAACCTGGCACCTACAGGCTTATAATAGACACAAAATCAAAGGAAAAAGAGGAGAGGAGAGGAGAGGAGAGGAGAGGAGCGAAAACAAAACGCCACTCTCAAGA
>VXBL01010536.1:387257-447927 GCA_013400195.1 Aramus guarauna
CCACCTCTCAAGCCTGTCAAGGTCCCTCTGGATGGCATCCCTTCCCTTCAGCGTATTGACCACACCACACAGCTTGGTGTTGTCAGCAAACTGCCGAGGGTGCACTCCATCCCACTGTCCATGTTAAACAGCACCGGTCCCAGTACTGGCCCTTGAAGAACACCACTCATCACTGATCTCCATTTGGACATCAAGCTGCTGACCACAATTCTTCGAGTGCGACCATCCAGCCAATTCCTCATCCACTGAGTGGTCCATCCATCAAATTCACATCTCTCCCATTTAGAGACAAATGCCTTCCTGCTTGGTATCCACCTGCACTCTAGTCTATGCAAGCTACTAATAATCTGTTGTGATAACCTGCTATGATTACTA
The DNA here is from genome assembly GCA_013400195.1 of Aramus guarauna. NCBI lineage: Eukaryota > Metazoa > Chordata > Aves > Gruiformes > Aramidae > Aramus > Aramus guarauna. The sequence goes on from VXBL01010536.1 coordinate 387,633, forward strand.
TGTGATTGATTCTAGTGTTTGAACCACAGTGCAGCCTTTGCCATAATAAAAATCTTGCTATGTAAAGTACCATAATAACAAATATTTAACTGAAGAAATCAATTGACTGTTCAAGTATTTCTATATATCATTTTAATAGATTACTGGTTTATTTGGAAAGAATACTCATTAATATCCTCTATAGCATCATCCATGCACCCATTGCTGTCAAGCCAAGAGTCCACCTACACAAACAGCTGTCTAGTGAATATTACTATGCTGCTTATGGCTCAAGAAGACACTCTCTAGAGACTATATTCTTGGTAATATCAGTACTACTGACAAAAAAAAAAATAGGATGGATTCTATAGCAAATGAAGTCGTTGTCACAAATGTTTATATGTGGAACCACTTGGAATTGCTCAGGTACTTCCTGAAGTTCTTTCACTGGTGAGAGCCTGTGCCTTGGTTCTAAAGAACACCTGGTTAACAAAACCCACACTTTTGCAAGCTGCATTTATCTTATTAGCAGAACAGTTAGGCTACAGCACATTTAAAGACATTTAGCACAATTGTTAACTGAAGCCTCAGCACCACTTAGAACCTACATTTAAGAAAAATACCTTATATATGTGATGTACAGGAGAACCTTGGGCCCACGTTTCCTCCACATGGCACTGCACAAAGTCAGCAAAATGAGGAAATTCCCAATTGCATGACATTCCAGCTTCACTTTGCACTGACACGATTACCCAAGACAACCGAATGTTGAATGAAGCTCTGATCCCCTTTTTCCCCAAAACAGCTCTTGCATTTTTACATTAGGTATAAGTAGACCTTGTTTGTTTGCAAAAAATGATGTAGGGATTACTGGCAAACCAACAACAAAGTTGAGCAGGTAAGATGCAAAACCAATTTTTTAAACAGAGTACAAAGGAATGTTTTGCACGAAGTCCTTGGGGGGGGGGGGGGGAAAATGTTGTCTTTGACAATGAAATTCTAATGTCACCTTCAAAGTGAAAAATAAGAAACCTGTAGCTTGCTCAGACAAGGTGATATGTGCAAAGAAATTTTTGCACTTACCCTAGTACTGGCTAGCTATTTTAAGAAAAAGAACAAAAAAAGTTTCTTTCAAGTTCTGGCTATTCTGTGCATGGAATAAGTAGGTAGCTTGCATAACCTTCTTCCACGTGTTCTAAATGAAGAAGTGTGTTCCCAATTCTCAGAATTTTATCAGAATCTCTTACCTAGAATTCCCGTAAGTTGGTATCAGAAAATTACATCAGTGTCTCTCAACTTAATTCAGAATTAGCATGTTTCTAGAACTCAAGCTGAGAAAATTCAGAACACAGACTCACAAGACTACTTGGGACTCACTTTTAAAACTGTTATGGTAAGAAACAGCAAGTCCATTTTTGAAAGCTGCATTCCTTACTCCCAATAAGTAGTTCTTGACTGCCAACAAATTCAATATACTCTCATTCTCTACTTAAGCCCAACCTCAGAATTAATTTATGCACTATTCTAATTCTAAAGTGTCAGATGAGAATTCCAATTAGCCCTTTCTGAACCAGATATCAAATAATTTAACTGACCCATGCAGATTATTCCAACCCCAACGTGCCATAGGAAGTCAAAGAGACATGGCATGGGAAACAGTTATTTGAGATAGTTGAATATGAAAGTATTCAAACACATTAATGTGTGTATTTGAAGGGGGAACTGCAGTGACATAGATGTTTCAAGTACTTCATGAAAATAAAGCTTAATTTCTTTCAAAGTACTTAACAAAAGTTAACTAATTGTTTTCACTACAAAATTTCCTTTCTTCCAAGAGATAAACTGTGAAATTTGTAGCTAACTAAACTGATGCAGAGCGATGCTGATTCCTGTAACAAAAACTTTAGCAATCTTCACACACGCACTAAATATCAAACCCAATATAAACCAGAAAATGTGATAGACTGGAGAGTTAAATAAACCACAAACGCATATTATACTCACTTAGAAAATGGCAGATATTTTAAAGACTTTTAAAAAAAGTTTATACTGGGTTTCTTGCAATAACATTGTTGTAGGATAACAGCTTCAACAAATAAGAACTTGCAATCAGCTAGTGAAATTCCTGATGTGTCTGTATCCTGTAGCAAAAGAGTGTAAGTTAGTGAAAGCAGTAAACGCTTTACCCTAGGGTCAACGAACTAACATCTCTGTAGCTCAGGACATCTTTTTGATGAATGTGAAACAGCTGGAATAAATATATCAAGGGTAACAATTGTGCTCCCATGGTAGATCCAGCTGCTGCAAAAGTAAACCCCGGGGGAAAAAGCCAAAGAGTAAAAAAACCCAACAATACAAAAGAACCTCCCACACTATTCATTTCCACAGTTTCCACATATGTCCTTTTAAAATACAGGACAGTTTGCAAATACTGGCTGAAAATGAAGATAGATTCTTTTGTTAAAAGCAAAAACAGTTTATAAAATGCTTAAAAATCAAGGAATGACTGATTTTTTTTAAACAGCACTTAACAGCAATATTTTTTGTCTTTAGTGATTATTTTTTTTTCCCCAGACTTGAGGAACATTTGTACCTGCTAGTAAGTTATTTTAAAAATAAACATTTAGAGACTCAGAATAATCCTGTTAATACTTTATTAGTGTATTTTTTTTTTAGCTTTCTATTGGACAGAACATAAATGCAAACTCCTAAAAAAAAAAAAAAAAAATTCAGGGTCCTCTGCCATTCAGTAGAAGTGACCATGGCAGCCTGTTTCATGTTCATTCTTTGTTACGGAAACGAGAGGAGGGGGAAGGGAGGGAAAAAACATCAACAGAACAATTAGGCACACAGCTGACACTTACTGTACAATGATATGCACAAGTAATTTATAACAGCTATATTCATGAGATGTGCTCTTCAGATTTTTCCCTTGTAATGTATGAGCTTTGCTGGGATGAGCAAGGATCATTGAGAACAAGGGAATTAACAAAGGAGTAACAAATGAGACTTTTAAAACAAGTCCTTAAATAAGCAACAACAGAATGCAAAATTGTTCAGCTAAGAAGACGTTTGTAACCTAGACTTCAAAACATTAAAAATTCATTTATTTAACAGTTATTCAAATACACATGCATTAAATGAAAATATTGCACAAAATTAAAATTTAGATTGTGGAATTCATATATTTTTATTTTGGTACACATTCTGGTAGCACTTAAAATTTACTGTTTAGTTCTAGCAAACACCAGCAGCACAAGCTTGAGGATGAACCAAATGAAAAATTCCATTGCTCATTTTCTCTTAAAAATAATTAAGGCTAAAACAAGTGCATTTGTTGACAATGGCACAATTTTCAGCGGCCAGTCACAGCACCCAAAGGCCAGAAGATACACCCAGACACTTAAGTGCTGTATAATAACATTCAGTTTTGGAGACTTTCTAGGATAATAGGCTGCATGGGTTGACAGGGCAGGTATTTTAAACCATCAACAGGAAAACCATTTAAATAAAGATACATACAAACTCTTTTTAACAAAAAGTATTGATTTCTGATGATTCTTGCCAGCCAACAGGCACCACTGAATTAGGAAGCCACATTCTGTACTTAAATACAGAAGACAAAACTTCAATACATATATACATATGCACACACACGTATATAAATGTGTGTATAGGTATATATATGTAATAAATTCATTAAGTAAAATGACTAATAAACATGGCATATTATGTTCGGTTCACATTCCTAGAGATATTATTTTATTTTTGTACAGAAATGTACCAGATAACTAAAAAAAAAAATCCCAAATTTGCACATGATCACTATTCTCTTGAAATTTTTCATGGTACCTACAGATAGATAAAAGGTTCCACAGATTTGACAGAACAGTATTTGTACTTCCCACTTTCATACTGCCTAACAAATTCAGTGATTTAAAAGACATAAATTAGATTTGGTAGGATCAATGATATATTTACTATATCACCAAGAACGACTGCTGAACGATCTTTCATCAGTCAGATGCAGGTATGCTTGAGCACCCTGACATCAGAGGAAGATACAGGCATGTAAACAATAGGAGCTGGCTATGTTGATTACTTCACACAGAACTCAAGAATTTTGTTAAATTCAACAGCACACTTCTACAGAACCTGCAGAAAGGAAGGGGGAAGGGTTCTTACATATTTACCAACTTGTCTTCCTAGGTATTATAAAAGAAAGGGATTTCATTTACAGTATTTAGTTCTGCAATAAAGAAAAAAAAAAAAAAACAAGTGCACTTGAGCCCATGCATACTGTATGAGAATGTTAACAGTACAATATGATCATCATTAAGTAGTATGATAAAAGGCTACATTGCATTAATAGAGTCCATGAGAAAAAATGTTCTATACAGATGCTTCAGTCAATTTAACTAGGTCCTTTGAGAGCCTATCTTCTCTCAGAACGCTTTCATAAAAGGTCTGTGTTCCTCCTGCACATAAAAGGATTTGTTCCCACGAAGACACAAATTACTATAAGGATCCTTGATCAATAGTTGTATCTTACCCTGTGTTTAGCGTTCAGAAAAAAAATGGACTCTATAGGATTACTTACTTTTCACCAGGATAGTGGTGCTCAAACAGTTGGGGACTATTAAAAAAGAAAACACAAACTGAGATATGCTGTGGCCAAACAGGATTATTCCCTTGTTACTTTATTTTTAATTGGACAGAAATTCTTCAATGAAACTAAACAGATGGATGTGGGGCCTTGATGTAAAATTTTTTTTTTAATTTTACACTATGCAAAAAATAAAAAAAATATTTAAAAAAATATTGTAGTTTTATCTCCTTTTTATTTTCATATATACACTGAGATGCGTTCAGGAATTTCCTAGTGTTTGCATATGACTAATGAAACCCTTTACCTGTGAGGAACCAACTAATTCTAGTATTTTTCTGTATGAGGCTTACACACTAAAAGGTAAGGAATCTTTCAATTAAGTAGGACATAGTCTTTTACACCCAAAAAAAGTTTCAGATTTTAGTGGGGAGTTGTGTGTAAACTGTGTCTTAGTGCAATTTCCTCATCTTCTGACATGATGGCTATCCTCTTTGAAACATGTACCCCCTTCCTTCTACAACTATCAACTTGACATATGTTCAAATACGCCAACTGAACATAAATATGTTGCCCCTTGTCCAGTGAAGTTACATGCAAAATGTATGCCAGGTGCTATAAGAGCAGAATATGGCCCTTAAAGCTACAGAATAATCAGAATAAAGGGTTTATTTCTACTGCACCTCTACCTTTACTAAACCACCCATTAGATCTAATGTTAGTTTATTTTTCAAAACATGAAAGGTGAAGTAAGTGTGGCATAAAAGCCACATTACTTCAACTTTAATAAATGTACTTTTATGATGGGGCTATAACTATTTCTCCCCTCTCCTATGAACCTGCTATTCCAGAGACTGCTTTGCCTGTTAGCTCAGCCTTTACAGGAATGTTAGAAGAGCCCTACAGAGCCTCAACAGTCATAACATAGAACAATTCCACCTGATTCTCACACATTGCACTATCTCCCAGTGCCAAAACATCCTTTTCTTCCATTGTATCACCATAGTTGTGCTTTACTTGAACAGTCTGGCACTTTTCATTGCTGGCAAAACATCGACTCAGGAACGGAAAGAATCAGCATTCTTATATATTGGGCCAGTATTCTTCTCAATGTTGCATGAAGACGCACCAAATCATTTAAGACACACAAACCCTTCTGGTAGTGGTTGAATTACAAGTGAAGATGAGAAGATCCACAGGTCTTACAGTTGCATTAATAATCTAATATGTGACACTAGAAGACTGGTGCGGAAATAACAGCATGTGAGTTTGAAGCCCCAGAGAATCTGCCCAAGTAATTAGTCCTGGACAAACATACACCAGCTTAATAGGTTTTAAGTGTCACCTTTTCTGCAAGGAAGGCGCTTGAGTACAATGTAGTCTCTGCTTATACCTCTGCATCTGTTTTGACCGTGAATGCAGTTTGTTGAAGAGCTCATGGAACTTATTTTGTGGAAATAAGGTTTCTAGGAATCTCTCCAGAAACACATACACCATTCTCTTATTCAATTGAGTGTGCTGGAACATTTCAAATACCCGAAGAATGCCTTTCCGTGTTGTCTCAGCGCCTATGATGTGCTTCAGTTCATCTGCAAAAAATGAAATTTAACAAACTTAAATTGAATATTAAATCTTTCAAATTACATAGCTTGGAATTCAAAGTAACATGACTAAGCCAGAAGTTCTCTCACAGCAGAAATGATTTCTGAAAATTACTTCACTTCTATACTATATATGTGGAACCATGTTATTTTACATGGAATCATGCTGTATTGGAATATAGGTATTTCATGCNATTCCAGTAACAATAGATTGTAAGAATTATTAGGCTTCAATCCCAGACCCACTTACCTGGCATTACCTCCAGTAATTTGGTCTTCCCTGCCACTCTTGTTCTCATTCTAATAGCTTTGTCCCTCCGTGGAACAGTCTCTGCTAAAATGCCATTGGGCCAAAAAGCATCTCTGTAACAAAAGCAAATCTGTCAAAATACATTAAAATTTTATCAAGTGAAAAGCTCCTTTTTAATCCCTCAAAGCTATATCATAAAATAAATACAAGAAAGTAATTTGCACACAACCTAGCACACACTTCAAATATTAGAAAAGAGAAAAGGCAAAAAAGAAATCAAAAGCAAGAAGTACAATACACTCAACCTCTTAGTAGCTACCATATACTTTTTTAGTACAAGAATCAGATGAAAGAAAATATTACACACCAACAACTTTCAAATAGCACATACTTGTTACATAAAATATACCTAAGATTTGCTTTTACTAATCAGTCTCTATTGCTACTGAAACACTCAAGGCTTATGTCTATTAATTGCTTCACCAGATCTCTGGCAGTAGTTAACCTGTCAACAAGCTAAAGCTGAGATGAAGTAGTTTCAGTGTAGTATAAAGCCCAATTCAAAAGACATGCCTCTGTCTAAAAAGGTATTTTGTCTCAGTGGATGATATATTCTTTTTCTGAGTAAGAAGCACGCATTCTTACTTGGTTTTGTTAAAGAATAACAAAATATCTGTAAAGTACGACCCTTTGGCTAATAGCTTATCCTACTTTATCCCTTTCACCCCATCCAAAAACAAACAAAAAAAAACGGGGTGGGGGGTGGCAAGAGGACGGTGGTTCTCATTCAACAACATTGCAGAAGCCATTAAGACTTTTAGGAAATGGAACGACTAGAGCCTTTGATACAACAAAACTGAAATCCGAGTTTGAAAGTATCTGTCCACATGCAAAACACTGGCTTAGAGCTAGGCTTTTTTTGGTAATAATTGTTTGCCTTTAAGGGAAGGCACATGCATGCCTTCATCAAGGTAAACAATACACTTTATCCGGTTATGTATTTCATCATGTAAGTATACCCATACTCTAGCTCTTCTAGACTGGTTAACAATGAACTTTTTAAGGAAGAGAAGAAAACTCAAAAATATTCTTTATGTGACAATTACCTTCTCTCACTTAAACACACGTAAAAAGCAGTGTATGCTCCAACTGCAATTCTCTACAGTAATATTAATTTCTTCACATAAAAAGAATAGGAAGGATACATAGATATTAGACATCGATTGGCAAGTATTTCATATTTAACATCTGTGATAACAGACATACCTGAAACGTTTCACCGCATCTGCTACTTGCTCAGGAGATGTCATCCAATCAACATGATCAACTATTTTTCTAAAATCAAAGCAACAAGTCTCTCATTTAATTTTTAAACTAGAGAACAAATAAGTATAGCATTTTAAAGACCACTCCAGGGCAAAATATAATTTCAGCTTTCTCCAACTCCCTAAGTAGGTTCTATAAAACTGCACACTAGGAAGGCAAGCACTGATTCTCAAGATAAAAATCTAAGCTCACTGATCACTCCTGAAGTTAAAGCCTTTTTCTTTTTGAGTAAATGTGCAATGACGAAGCAGGCTGGAAAATTAATGTTGCATCCCCCATCAGCATTAGATAAGTGTTCTGCTTGAAGAGTGCTCCATGAAGAGGAGCACTCTACAAGTTCTGCTTCTGTAACCAAAGAAACTACTTAAAATCTCAAATTACCACACTTATGTATGCAGTTACTTCACACTCTTTAACAGGAGATACAGACTGATCATAAGATTTTACCTTCATTCCTCAACACATACACACACAGCACTCAATATCCTAGTCTGGTATGTTTACAGATATGATATATACATCTGTGTATCACCATAATCCAAGGATTATTTTCCTAAACATAATTTAAATTTATTTTTCTAACAAACAGACACAATTTTGCTGCAGAATGCCATTAAACCCTAAGAATCTGCTAGGACAAAGTATGACTGCTGAACCAGAGGAAGCTGTATCTGGAATAGCTCCAAATGCAGACGCAAAATAATTCTGCACAGATCTCTGCAATAAGAAAGCAGCAGCCTGTACACAAACTCAGCTAGTTACACTACAATCTGAAAACAGCAAAAAGTATTCAGAGTTGTTCAACAGAGCAGCATGTTTTTGGAAGCACAGGTCTCAAGATAATTGTCACCTGGCTACAAGGAATTAACTGAAAAACACCCAGGGCTGCTATTGTAACATGGATGCATCACTACTGGTACCACAAGAACTGTCTGTACGTTTTAACAGTGATGACAAAAACATCAAAAATATACTTGTGAAGGGTAAAAAGTAATGACACAGTGAGAATGTCCTGAAAAAGTAATAGGAAACTACTTCTCACCTACCAGAAATTAAGTTGATTCATGCCACTAATCCAAAATGAAAATTTAGTGCCAGTCCTGGTTCTAGAAATTTTTGATCTCTATTTTTATTTATACTTCAGAAACAAATTATTAGAAGTGAAAGCCTAGAAATAGTAGATTTGTAAGCTGAGGGCAAAATACATTACTTAGTTAGTATTACTAATTTGCTTTGCATTTGCATGAAAAAGGGTATATGTAAATTACAGAGAACATGGAGGGGGCAGAATGGACCCCCCTGTAACAGAGCCCTTTCCCTTTCCACCCTCCATCTTTTAACGTGTGAGAGCAAAAACTTGACATAGCAACTCAGTACAGTTCACAGACTTTGATCATGCCAGTGCATCATTTGTGGCATCAGAGACATGTAAACAGAAATAGTGCAAAAAGTAATAAAGACTATTAACAACAAAAAGCATAGACACCATCTGTGTGTAAGTTATGTTCACAGAAACGTGAACTCTTGTTGATATGTGAAAGCTCTTTTGGAAGGTCTCTGGCATATAAGAGTTACCAGAATTTGTCTTTAAGCAATGTTCTGTGTTTATCTCCATTTTATACCACATTTGTACTTGGTTTATTAATCCTCTTCAAAAAGGGATGCGGGCAGATCAAAAGCACAATAATTTAGTAATACCAAAAAGGATTTATAGACATAGTCTACATAGTCTTGCTCACATAATCACTCTATATAAGAAAAGCAGTACCTATTAATTGTGTCACCGTATGTTGCTCTAATAAGTTGTTGAAGCAGATTTTTTATATTTCTTCTTAACCACTGATTTCTTTCCTTTAAATCAAAGACTTCATCCATAAGGAGGAGCATTACTCTCAGTGGAATATTGTCATCCACCTGACCAAGTGAGAAGTACAATCAGTAAACTTTTATTTCGGTTCAAGAAAGGTACAGTTCTAGTAGCTACTTCACAGGTCAAAATACTTCAGTAAAAGCAGAACAATGACAGAAACACTTTGCTCTGTATTTTACTGTAATACAAAATCTTCCCTACATCTTCTATAACATCACTAATAGCAAAGAAAGATTGAAAATTAAAGATAAACTGGGCTTAAATCAATGGAACTTTTAAAATAAGACAAAAGAAACAGTTATTTCACCAAATCTGAATAAAGTTAATACAAGTAAATATGTCCTAAAGAGAGCGCTTGTCCCTGAGCTCTTCCTTTGGTAGCTGAGCTTCCAACTGCCTAACATGAGAACTCTGGAAGGAGATTTTCTCTGACATCTTTTTCTTACAGATGCACTGTGCCAAATTCAGAACCTGCTAAGAACACTTCACTATACTTCACTGCAATGAGATGTCTTTTACTTAGATATCATTCTAACCCGCATGGCTATTAAGTGCTTTTATGCTTGTAGATTAAGAAAAGCATAAGCATCATCAATTTCATCATTTAATAGAAGATGTTACACTGATAGAGACTGTAAGTTGTGAACAAGGCATCTTAAAAGAGCCGTTGACAGTTGAAAGGTTTTAAAACATTTGAAAGGTTTTAAAACATTTGAAATATGCCTTTCAGAAACACTTTGTATGTTAACTTAGAAGCTCTCAAGAATTGTAGCCTGTACTCATTTTGCTGAAGATCAATGAAATATTTGCAGAGAAACTTTTCATATACTGGAATGACATTATTTTGTTTTGCCCATGCAAAACAGAAGCATAGGGAGTATCAAAGATACACACTTGTAATTACGTTTTTAGAGATACAGTCTGATATAGTGAAAAATAATAGGAAAAAAGAAAATGCAGACGAATTTGAGTCTATGTTATTTGAGCGCAGTACATCTACCAAGCCATCATAGCAGTTATGCATAGAAAGACAAACTGGAATGCTTTGATGTGACCAAAAAACTCAAAATGTGAAGGGCAGAACAGGTGCAGATTTATGACCATAGCAAATTGCATATAATCACTGGTAATTTTATGGCCTTTCTGTCCTACTTAGAGATAAAAGTTTTTTTCCAATTGTTTTCACATATATGATCAATGTTTCAATTGAAACAATAGCAAAATACTGTAGCTTATGATAACATCAAGAGCTTAAACTTCAAGTTTCTAATATTATTGCTTTATACATTTTAGGTATCCACATACTGTAAGTTTATTATTTAGGAACACCTTCTGAAGGTTTTTTCCACAACATCGCAAACACTACTTCTGATCCATTAAACAAGCGCGCCTTAAAAGGTCCATAAAATGCCAACTGAAATGATGCTAACAGCCTGGTACTATGCTATCTTTGAACAGACAGAAATTGGAAGGAGAAAGGAAAAACAAACCAACCCAAACAAACCCCCACCCACAGAACACAGAAGCAGTAGCATATACACTCTGAGTTATTTCACTGTTGTGCAAACCATTTTAGTACTAACAAAGATGTTAATTTTAGAAGAAAGCATGTTAAGTTTCTTTTTAAGAAGTTAAGAACTATTTGTAAGTGCAAGTGCCTGGTATAACATCAGAAAACAACACATATATAGTTTAATACAGAATAAGCAACTCATCAGTTTGGTTTTAGAGGAGGCAACTTTGAAAGGACAATGTCAGACTCACATTGTCATCAATTGGTGCTGCAACACGGCAATGGTCAGGATCTGAATAGGTTTTCTGGATCAAAGGAGGCACCTACAACAAAAAAGGTAATGTTTATGAACAAAAGAATACTTTAGAATACCAATAAATCAAATCAATTCTCATAATCAATTTGATTATGAAAATAAAGCCAAACATTTGGTCAAATGTCAGTTGCATACTACTGCAGATAAACATACAGTAGTCCTTTCATCCTCCAACAAATCAAGACTGTAGGTATTCTCCTACAGCTATCAAAGTTAGCAACACCTTTAAGACAATCCACATATATTTTCTCAAGTGCCTTGAACTGAAAAACACCTAGAAATTCACATGGGGCTGATAAGATCAAGAGGAAATGTCAGAAGAATTAAGTCCTGCCTAGTCACAGACTTCCCAGTGTGTATGCCGATATATTGTTAGTCACACACCAGGGAAGTTTCCAGCGACTCATTTTATCTCACAAGTAATGAAAAAACCCAAACAAAAAAGTTTGCCACCGTCGTCGTCGTCCCCCCCCAATTTACTATTTCCTTTCATGGTTTGAGGGTTAACTCATCTCAGTTGCTGTTCTACATCTGTCACATAGCTCTTTTGGTAACACCAAATGGAACAATCTCTGATCACAGACCTTACAGCTACACACAGAAAGAGAAGGGCAAGGGAAAAGAAGATAAGAGGGACATGTTAAGAAGATTACTACTTTCACAGGACTTATAGATACCGTGCCATGCTACCATTCTCCACCTCTAAGATATTACATTTTAGGAATATAAAAGATGAGGAAAGATGGTAGGAAAGACAGAAAGAAAATTTAATTAAAACCAGAATTCAGCAAGGAACAAGCAGAAAAGAGGCTATCACCTTATTCTAAGTTTCAGGACTTTTTTTTTTTTTTTTTTTCCTAATGAAAGCAGCAGATACAGCAAACTAGCTTTACGAGAATAGTTGGTAAGAAATTAAGAAAATCAGTGGCTCTCGTACTCTTTCTCAAGTGGCTGCATTGAATTAATTGAAGAAGGATTGCTGTAACAGTCTGTAGATGCAAAGAGAACTCCATGGTTGTAGTACAATGACTGCTGAACCTTACTGAAAGGGTGTAAGTATAAAACAGATTGCTTTCCTGTCTAATGACTTGACTCTTCATTATAGTATACAACATAAGTTTAAGTGAGTCATTAGCTAATCTCCTATTCATTTACTAATACGTATTAACTACCAAGTATTTTCTTACCTTGAAAAATGATTGCTTTATGTCTTGTCCCAATCTCTCTGACATTTTACCCATGTTGTCTGACATTTTAGTCATTCCCTCTGCCAGGCTGTCAGGGAGAGACTTGACTGCATTTGATACATTTCTCATAGAGTTACGCAGTGGGTTTACAAATGTGTCCATCTGAAGAGGAAGATGTTTAACCAGAATTGTATAATCTATGAGGACACCAGTATATTAATACACTATGAGAAGTATCACACTGTTCCAGAGAACAATAATATAAAGAACAACTCAAATTGCTTAACTTCATTACAGAATGCAGAATAAAGTTTTAGCTTCACTTTCATTTACATTTCTCATTCCTTACAGCCATCTTTCAACAGATTTTTTTCCTGAGTCATTTCCATTTCCCATCCCTTGCTTTTCTTAGCTTGAATTTATTTTCCTTTTCTTCTCCATTCAATGCTATTTCTCCCTTCCTACATCCAGATGTTTCACTTCTGCTTTCAACTTTCCATCTTTGAAACATGCCTCTTTTAAACCGCACTGGAATAATATGCTTTAATAACATGGCAAGTAAAATTAAAAACAAAGTAGTTCCATAGAAACTGGTACAATTTTTCTTCCAGTATATACTCTAAATTCAGTCCAGAGGCACAATACTAGTGTGATGCCCTTAGAAAGTTAAGGTTATGAAGAACCTGATAAGCTGGACATCAAATCTTACTCAGTCATTACCTAAACCTTGATAAACATTTAACTGTTCCACTGTTAAATATTTAAGGAATATAGGTAGAGCAACAACTTGAAGAGACAGTATAGCAGCAGATGCTTTTTATATCAAAATCACCAAAAGTTTAGAAATAGCTGTATTTGCAAAGCAGATGCCCACATAAACTAGTCAACTGAACAAAGAATCACTTGTCTGAAGAGAGTTCTGGTGGCTTAACAAAAAGGATGTATAGCTCAGAGCTTTGAATTTGACCAATGACTCTGGTTACAATGGCTAAATATATAACAGCTGCTTTTGAAGAGAAATGCATTTCATCTTTTGGGTTGAAGAGTGAAGAGCATGGTAACAGCAGCAAATACAGAGTAAAGAACTGAAAAGAAATTAGAAGGAATGAGACAATGAAAAAAAAAATCACAGATGTCTGACAAAGTAGCTTGCAACAAACACTTTTTAAGTAGTCTTGGTGCACTTGGCACACTGTGTATGATTTCAAAACTTTATTTCCTTGTCATACAAATAAATTGTTATAAAAATTTTTGGTTCCCTATGTCCTCAGATACTTTGTTGCTCATAAAGTATTAACGCAACTCGTAAGTTTTCAAAGTACTATATAGCTGTTTAATATCAGTTCAACATCTCTGTTTAATACAATCACCATACTAATGAATGCTCTAAAGTTCCCTTGACAGTGCAAAACATTCTTACCTTCCGTGCAAAATCCCCCTTCCCTTTGCTGTAGGCTTTATTCTCCAGGAAGTCATACACATAATGGGCTAAAGCTGGAGAAGCTTTCATCATTTCAGGATTTAACAAGAGCTGAGGAAAATAATTTTTAAAAGGTGCTTTTTAATAAAATAATGGAAAAATGTCATACCATTCAGTTCAGTAGAAGTTTACCAGGCACCATCAATGACACTACATCTTGCAGTGTACTTCCTCATTCATTCTCTAAATTTTATTCCAGTGTTACACTATTCTCAAGATGGAAACAACGTGCTTCTTGGTAATTCCCACCATTTTAAGTAGTAAGTTAATTACAGCATCTCACAGAATGTACACACCTTCATGACCACTCAAATTGCTTCTAAAACTCCAAGAAAAAAAACCATCTGTGACTGAAAAAAATATTGCTATTAAAAATGGAGCACATCTCTCAAAGAAAACAATATTACCACTCTAAAAAAATCAGTTTTCACAATGTTTTACTCATCTTCATTATTTACTGTTAACAAGTCTATTGAGTCGGTCAACATATTTTAGTGCTAAATGACCAGAAAGTCCCCATGAAGACAGAGGACTGAATTCCTTTAGTTGGGCTGATAGAGGCCTTATGTGAAAGGAGAAGCTGTGTGGTGTTCTACACCACTGGAGTGGGTGCCACACCAATCCTTATGCAAGGCACAAGAGAAAGTAACCACAAACATAAGTGTAATGGAACAAAGTTAATAGCGTAGAGCTCAAAACCAACATAGCAGGAACCTCACCAGCTCAGAGCAGTTGTGCCAGAACTGGCTGAGAATAAACCAAAACAGCAAAGAAAAGGCAAACTTATTAGAACTGTATAACACCAGCAATACAGCTTTTTTAGTTTTTAAAAGCATGCTACCAAATTTTCTACCTCAGAAAAAAGAATTCCAACCAAGAACACAACCAAAAAACCTAATTTGCTTACCTGCAAATATGCATTTAAATCTTTTTTCCTCTTTTCCAAAAATTCTCTGTCCATATTGTTAAATGTTTTTTTGCCAGGAAGTTTCAGTATATTTGCAAGGTTTTCAAACTAGAAAAAGAGAAGATTTTTTGTTCTGTTTTCAAGAGTGTTTCAAATCAACCACATAAGCTCAGAAATTATAGGGGTCATTATATTTGCCTATTCTTATCTACCATCTAACATTTCTGCATCAAGCACAGAACTCAGATTCCGTGAAGAAGCCAAAATGAAAGTTAGGCCATCAAGAACAAGTGCATGAAAAGTCTCAGGAGACTGTCAAGGGCAATATTTAATTTCTGAACATACACATGATAGTCACTTTTAACATGAAGACTAGTATAGTGCACAAAAGGTTTAGGTTCAAGATTTATCATTATTATTTGAGCAGAAGTTAGTAGGGTTATGAACCTACATCAAAAGAACTTGCAAATCTCTCTAAAACATCTTCCCTTTCCTCTCCTGATCAAACCTACTAAGGAAATGACTAAGCTTGTATCCCTGGAGTGGATGGCAGCACCCAGTTTACACACAGGTTATCATACCATGCTTGATATGCCATCACCTGTGCCTTTTCTCCAGGTATGACAGTGATTGGTGCTGGTTGACATGCCTGCCAACGTTCCCATTTTACAGAACACACAGCTGTTACCAGGGAAGTAGCAGGGAAAGAAGAGGCCCTAATACTTAAGAAGGTTGAACATATTTGCTACAATGCACAAAAATAAAAAAGTGACAGGAATAAAACGCAAAAAGTCAGGATTATCCATATATAGAATCCAGACTTCCTGTAAATAATAGATAATATTCTTCAGGCAGTGAAGAGAGAAAGGTATAGTATATCCAGGCTTTAAGAAACAACCCAGAAAAAGGTTGTATCCTTTTCTCTCTAGAGAAGATCACAAAATTACAGATCTAATGACAGATTGATTCTGTTCAGTTCCTGCAAGGTGTCTTTTTGCAAAGACATCATTAAACTTTGGAAGGTCACAAAGCTCACATAAGGTTTATGGCCTGTAGGAAGCACCAAAGAATAACTCTTTCCAACTTTACAAATCCCATTCCCTTGCAAATAGGTCATGTGGGAAAAGAACTGAACAGAAGATGGTCTGGTCTTTATCTGGATACTTGTACCTAACCAGAAGCAATGTAAGCAAAGAACAACCTCTATTTTAAATACAGAGATCTACTTCAAATAGTATTTATTATGTTATTGGTGTGAATTCAGTACTTTAAGGAAAAAAAGCTCGTAGAAGTACTATACACAGCTAACTTTAATTCCATTTTGTATCAAGTACTATTGTCTCTGAAAAACAAAAAACAATAATCCGTGACCTTCTCATTACTTTTAAATAAAAGATTCTAACCTTTACCCTTAACATGTCAATAAAAATGTTTCAGACAAGCACATAAGCAGGGTGTTCAGTGTATTAGTGACATTTGTATGCCCATAAACTCAGTAGGAATGTCTATTGTCAAAACAAAGCAAAATTGCTGGGAGTTTCTGAGACGCTACGATGACGCGCAGGAATTTCTCTAATTTTGCAATCTTAGTGTTCTAGGATAACATTTCCATTATCTGTAAATTCAAAGAAATCAGATTTAGCAACAAGAAATTTCTGAGCTTTCATATTTTGAAAATTTTTGCTTCTGCCCTTTTTTTTTTTATAGTCATTTACTGGTAGGTCAATTTTAAATTACTGCCCCCTCTCAGCAGAACATTATCTCACTGTAAAATCTGGAAACCCACACCTGTTTCAAAAGGTTAGGGATTCTTCAAACAGTGAATTAATTAAAAAAAAAACAAAACAAAAAACCCACACACAATTTGAAGTGGAGCACAAAAATTGATATTTCAAATTTATTGGTGGCACACTATGATAATCAGATATTCAAAGGAAAGTCAGACTTTGCTTACAATTAATATAAATGTTCAATGTCTGCTTTCTCAATAAAGCCTTTTTCATTTCTACTACTGTTCTGACTTTACAATGCTAACCTACCTGCACAGAATTTGTTCTCTATGCCTCTCTATTGATAACAGAGTAAAAGGATATAATCCAACACTTCTGACTAGTTCAAAGGTTATGCAGCCAAACCTGACTTCTCCAAAGGCTTGGTTTAAAAGCACTTCACCCTCCTCTTTTAAAAGCATTGTATTTTCAACACACTTTCATGTCAGTAGGTTCTACCTTGTACCAGCTGGTGAATTACAAGTATCAATTTTTTTTTTCTTTCATTTTAGGAGGGTTAAGAGTCTGAGAATACAAGTACAGCAATAAAAGGCAGATTGTCTAGCACTACACTGAACTACCAACAGCTGCTGTCCCTTTTGAGACCCCACCGATCCTTACCATTT
Source organism: Aramus guarauna (assembly GCA_013400195.1). Classification (NCBI taxonomy): domain Eukaryota; kingdom Metazoa; phylum Chordata; class Aves; order Gruiformes; family Aramidae; genus Aramus; species Aramus guarauna. The sequence continues at coordinate 405,063 of VXBL01010536.1, forward strand.
CACTTAAAACTCAAATGCCTACTTCCCAAGCTCAGTTTTTATTTCTTAATCTCTCTGAAAAATATAACAAACTAAATACATCACTGTTCAAAACCAATAGCACTTTCATACAAACATTTTAAAATAAAATTAAGCAAAGGGAGGGTGGGGGAGAAAGCTTTCTAAGTTCCATTTCCTTTTGTTAGAGCAATTATATAGCCTTCAGGTACTAAAGTATATAAATGTCCACATGTAAACTGCTTAGTACAAATAATGTATGATACAAATGGTAAAAAAGTACACTTTAATGGAAAATAACAGTTCTGTAACTCCACGTTTAAGTCACTTTGAGAAAGCCAATACTCATCATGCCATACCATCACACAGTAAAAGCAACTTTCAAAGAAACCTTACAAGATTTTTATGAGATTAATTACCTGCTCAGTGATCCTCATGTGAAAGTCATGGAAGTCACTGTAGCGTCGATACGTCTTCCATGTCTCTTCGCTGTTTGGATTTCGCCGATGGACTGTGATAGCATACAGCGCATATGTCTTGCCATGGTCATTACACACTCCTGCCACAGCATATGGGTCATAGTCAGCATAGACTAGTAGTTTAAAAACAAAATAAAAAAAGGAACAAACAGAAAGAAGGAAGACGAAAGGACACAAACGTGAAGCGAAGAAATGTCTGGAATGACAGACTTGACACAAAAATGGACATGCAAGCAGAAGAATAAGCCATCCCTTTATCCAAAACACTGTATAAGTGATAACCGCTAGAAAATTATTATGTAAACATAAATAGAAAGATTAAGCAACTTTAAAGTTAGGCAAGTTTCCCTGCCATGCAAAACAGAAAGAATAGCAAAGGTTTCAATTTTCAAGAAAGTGAATAGATGTTTTAAAAAGTAATTTATCCTAAAGAACTCAAGATAGGGGTGAAAGACAACTGTGAAACCAGAAGAAATTCCACTCTGCAAAATATTCTAATCACATTGCAAAAGTCTGTCCATCAAAGAGTCTGTAAAGATAAGACAGTGCTAGCAAGCTGTGAGCATTCAGTTTTGTTATTAACATCAGCAGTTTGTTATTAATGATAAGATAAAAAAATACCCCCCCCAGAAGTCAACAGTAACTATATGCACACTATGTATGTATTCTGTATGTGTGTGTACATATATATAATGTATTGTCTGTGTGTGTACACACACATGTGCACCCACACATTTTATGGATAAGTCAATTTATAAACAGAAGGAACACAGATAGCTATCTTAAATAGAAGCAAACATCTTTTTGTTCTCCATTGAATATTTAAGTTCTCTGGGACGTTACTCCATCACAGAGTTCTCCCAGTATAGAGTTTGTTTCAAATATTTTAATTTAATCTACAGAATAACCTAGAACCAATATTGCTTACACTGCACACTGGTTAAATTTGTAACGTCGTATCTCTAAGTATCAAGCCAATACCCAGTAACCACAATTTTGCAGTGGCTAGATGAAAATACTTTTTAATCAAGTTCTGTGAATTTTTCAATGCACCCACGCTCCATAAAATACACTTTCACTGACAAATCATCAGCTCCAACCTCTGTTGTGCTTCCAGGCTTGACTTCTCTCAAGTATAACACTGGGGTCTAAGCAGCCAGGGAGCACCTCTAGGATAGGGGAGCTGCTGACAATGTAAGAATTACTCACTAGCAAGGTGCACAGTGGGCACTGAGCATCTTTTCTTTGCCATCTACCTTCTAGAAAAAGAATGTTGAGTGCTGACCCCCAAGAGAAAAGAGCAGGCAGTTAGGATGCTGTCAAAAGACTGTCCAGAGAACGGAGCCAGGAAACCCCAGCCCCATGGATGCTGAGCAAGCCCTGTTCCCTATACTCACGTTGATCACCCTGCTCCACAGCCACCAGACCACATCTCAGGGGCACTGCTAAGCTGCACCTTTAGGAATAGCACTTCAGGATAGGAGTGGCAGAAAAAGAAAGAAGTTGTCCCTGCCACCCCTTACGTCATAGCCTGGTTCAACTGGAGTATTACGGATTCAGAGTCATGATGATAGTTATCAATATCCACTGCCATGAAGATTATAAATTTAACATAATTTGTGTGGTTCTAAGTTTACCTTTCTTGTTCAATCGAAACAATGAAACTTCCAAGTTTAATTCAGAAAAAAGCATCACATGTCATTTTAATAAAAAAGCAAAATTGTGATTAACTTTTAAATTATTTTTCCCCTTCTCTGAGGACTGATCACATGAGACTTGGATTGTACCTGTTATCACACTGGGTTGAAGTAACACAGCTTAATTAAAATTTCAAGTAGTTGAATTCTTGCTCACAGCTTGTGTGTCTGCTATATAAATGCATAGATTCAAAAGTCTATTGCATAGTAAAATCTACCAAAAAAAAGTATCTGAAGATCAATTCACAATTTAATTACCCCATGAAATCTCATCTAACTAGAATATTTGCAATTAATATCTGAGAAGTTTTTGTTATTTACTCACATAATAAAAAAAGTTAATTTATTACTAGGCAAATTTTTTCAAAAGATAACCAAAAATGCCACCACTGTAAAGCCTGAAGTCATTATACATTAAAGTCAGTGAAGAAGCACAAAAAATAGGGGAAAATATTATAGTAAGAGAAGTAAACAGTCAGGAATTAAGACTTGTGTTACTAGAACAAAAAAAAAAAAAGATGGGTTTCAGAATTTGTTCTTTAAATAATTTTAAAAATAAATGCTACTCAAATTAAGTTTAATGAATGATTCTCCATAGCTAGGAAAAATAATAATACCATAAACAACAAAAATTAAATCACTTTTTAAGTATAGCTATATAGTCTATGACCTACAGCACCAATTCTGTAAGGATTTCCATTACAAGGACTTCATGGGAAATATGAATTCAAATGTTTTATGAGGTTAAAAAATGAAAAGATTAGGATTTCAAGGGCCTGTAATATTAAAAAACTCAAAATAAATGGTGGAAAACAAGTAAAGCAGTCATCATAACAGATTCACTTACCAGTATCTGAGATGTATGCATGGAGTTGAACTGTGTCATCAGAAGGGACATTTGGAAGGTCATCTAAGGACTGAAGGTTGGGGAGAGAGGGGAGAAGGAAGAAACAGGCAAGAGAGAATAAGATCACAGATACATCTCATTTGAGAGACACTTTTTGATTCATCGATTTCATTTTCAAATTTTCAGTTCATTACACTAATAGAATAGCTTAATGCACTGTAACAATACAATTGTTTGTATTACCTGGCTACGAAAGCCTTTCTTTTACACAGAGTGTAGGGCCCTTCGTTTCCCCTACCAGTTTCACATAGTTTCATGATCACTCTAACATATTTGCCACTTTCAGTTGATACCTCAACTGCAACAGGAGTACAGCTAGAAATAGTTTTTTACTGAGCATTAAAATAACCAAAATAGAACTGGGGAGATACAGATCTTGTATAACAGATCTTTTAGTTTTATCTTTATACCATTCTGTTTTCTTTCAACTGACTTAATGCACTAGACAAAAATTACAGTGCAGTAAAACTTGAATAATTTCTCTGTTACATGTAAACAGCAGCAAACACTTCTCAGAAATGTTGTCCCTCATAAAAAATGAGCAGGTATACATCCTCAGCTGGATAGTGCCCTGTCTCCCTATTCAGTAATTATTGGGATAAAAAGAAGCCTAACGGGTCTTTTAGACAAGTTTTGCTATTATTTAAAATAAACACATCTGACTACTAAGATTTAACATAATAAAGTTCTGCAAGATTGTTGGGTGAGAAACTTGGATACATAACTGAAAGAAATAGAGAGTGGGCCACCACATGTGTGATTCTAATCTGAAATCACCAGCTTAAAAAAAAAAAAAAGCTACTTAAACAGAATTCATAGGCAGTGGGATCCCAGCTACTTTCTATATTTTACCCAAAAATTCTAAAACTCTTCAAAGATACACATTCAGAATGAATATGCAGCTATCTTTTATAATTTAACCAAGCCAGTTTAATAGTGAGTTGCCACAAAAGGTTACCTAGAATGGGACCTACTGGGTAGCAGTGCCATACCTGTATCAAATAATATACATCAATCAAGCTCTAACCTTGCCTGTTTCCTTAAACATCAACCAATCTTATATGTGATTACAATCAAAAGACAGGTTGGACTCTACTCTTGCCCTTTCTTCATCTGAATCTTTACCATCTCCACAATATCCCAACAAAATACTCCACTCCTTCCTTCTCAAGCTCTCTAGAGGGAATGACTGTTCTCTGCCTCAACCACCTCAGTCAGTCTCTGCCTAAATATCCACTATGGAAGGTGAGGGAAATAACATTTCTGTTATAAAGTCTAGATACTTAATAAATGGCATTGTTGATAAGGTCTCAACACACTAACTATGCTGTTATTCCCAAATCCGTAAGTTACTGGATGCTGGAGGGTATTGTGGTAAAAGTATCACCGTAAGCGGACTCTTCCTATAATTTTCCTCAGACACTTGCTTTTGGTCATTGTTAGATATAGGGTTAGACTTTCTCTGACCTAGTCCATTCTTAAGCAAGTCACCCTTGGACAGTAATTACCCTGCAAGGTGTGCTCTATACTGCACTGTCCAAATTTAAGAGCAGAATATCACATGAGATTGATGAAGGGCAGGAATTTGTGGAAGCTTGGGTAAGTGCTTGATATTCTGAGACCTCTAGGATTTGATTATCAAGTAAGATGGAAGGGATGTTGTTAAAGATGACAACTGACAGTCAACTGTTCTAATATTTTGTTTGCTACGAAATACTGACATTAAGGTATTGTTATATTTTCTAAAAGGTATACTTATTTCTTGTTTTCCTGCCTCCTTTCATTGCCACTCTAACAGTTCAATATTCCTGATAACTGAATGGGGTTCAAGTTGACATATACTAATGACTGCCAGAAGCTCAACCCAGCCATTTCCGCTGCCATTCAAGGTTTTGGATATGTAACACCTGTGTACCTCCTTCTACGTACTCAATGCAAAAGCAGTATGTAAAGCTCACATTATAGACCATTTAGATGAAATCTGCAAGTCCATCGATTTTCTACAATGGTTTTATACCCCCGAAATATGCCCTACTGGTTTAATATAGTAGATTAATGTGTCAAATTAAAAGGTAGAAATTAAGAAGATATTTTTGTAAAATAACTTTTCCTCAAAATAGTTTTGAGCCTCTCTTCCAAATAATCATAAATTTCTGACAGTGGAAGTATAAACTGCAGGCTTTAGTGGAAATAATGGAAACGTAGGAAACACTCAACTACTGTGGCAATGCACCATCAGCAACAATTGATACAAGTAAATTAAATGGTTGAAACTTGAACAGCTAACACAACAGACAATTTGTATTTAATACGACCTAGTATCTTTGACATTAGGTATATTCACAGGAACACTAGTTAATTAAAAAGCAAAAATATCACACCACAACCCAATCTTATGTAATGCACTGTCATTAGCTAACAGTACAGAAATTCCCTGACCTGTGAGGTAACCTTCCCAAGGTCTATTTTTCTTCGTGTAACTGACTAACACAAGGGAGCTAAACTACGTGTACAGGAATTTACTCTTGACATGGAATTCAGCCAGGAAAAACTAATCTACCAGCATTTAAACACCTGTAAAAGCACTGAAAACCCTAACAGCCCTGAACAATATGGACTGCAGAAAGCAAAAATTCTTCTACATAAACAGAATTTTACTACACATTTCTGCTAGAATGTTCTTCACTTTTTATAAAAATAATAAATGTCATATTCTGCAAATATAGTTTTCACAACAACAAAAATCAAGGCTTGGAAGCTTCCATGCAAGTATCTATTTGTATTGCAACAGCACTTGGTAAAAGCTTTAAGACTTTCTAGCTTAGATTGGAAAGGCCACAGGAAACTAAGCAGCAGATAAGCACTAGCCAGAAGAGCCATTGTAGTGACAAGTCCCTGCCCATAAAATATGACTTTGATATGACACAACATTCTTAGAAAAAGTACTTAGAGACAGTTGAAAGATCTTTTTAAGAGATTAGTGAATTAAAAGACTCTCTTGTGAAATGTTACTGGAATTGTCTGGAAATTTATAAAAAATATGGCTAAATGAAGTTTTCCTTCTGCATGTAACAGGAGTTTGTGTAAACTGTATCAGCTGACTGCTTCCCCTTTTTTGTATTTCAAAATGTAAGCAAGAGAAAAACAAGAGGGAAAAAATGCCAGCTTAAAAAAAAAACAAAAACAAAAAAACCCAAACAAACCCACAAACAAACAACTCCCACATGGAAACACACTTACATTTATGTTAAAGTGTATTCCTTCACAAAATAAACTCTATTCTTCTGTGTGCAAGCATGAACTAACCAATGCACTGGAACTCCTAAGGACCTACAGCATCTTCCAAGAATGAATGAGAAGGGCCTATGAATCACATAAGCCAGGAAATCACATGCAGATTGCAAACCTTTCTAAAACTAAAAGATTTGGAAAAATACTCTCATATGCACAACTGAACCTTGCGTATCTTGTTTCTTCAGACTATATGTAGCCAAGCCACAAGTAAGAGGGAAGGTGGAAATACATCAAAATGTTTATGATTTTTCCCTTTTAAATAACTGATACAATTTTCAGCTTAAAACATTTTAAACCTAGTAAGATCTATGTGGGACAGATTATTGGGAAAAAGTCTGGTGGAAGTATACAGTTCTTTTCATACGTATGCAACCACTCATACACGCAGAAGCATATTTGAAATATTTAGGTACATTTATCTGAAAGAAAAGATTCTGACAAAATGACCCACTTAAGAATTGCTTAAAAAAAACCAAACAAAACAACAAACCAACCTAAAAACTGAACTTGAACTTGGTCACATTAGAAATATAGAAAGTATCTGGAGTTTATCTATTCAAAATATGAATCTTTGTCTTCTAAAGTCCTAACTCAAAAAAGTAAAACAATCAACCTATAAAAATCTAATTAAATGCCTCATTTTACAGTCTATTTGAATTTAATCCTTCAAGATTTCAGTTTCAAATTATTTGTTTTCACCTATTATTACCTAACTCCAAATTTATGTCTATTTAAAAAACCAAATACAGATAAGAAATTATGCTTTGCATAAATTAATTATAGATTATTACTGTTTCTGTGAGAAACAATGCAAAATTAAACATGGGGAAAGTGCAAAAGGGACAGTTATCTTAGATTGATACCTTATGTGAGTTTCAATTCAAGAACTTTTTAAGAAAGTAAAAACCTCTAACGTACATAATTTAAACTATTTTATAATGCCTTCCCTACTGTTTCGGGTTGCGGGGGGAAGACTTGTTTTTAAAAAATTTTATAATCAAACACTTACCAGATTTATGCTGCCAGTAGGGGACCCATTAAAAGATTCTGGGAGCAGTGAGGAACAGGAAAGGAAAAAACAGGTTAGCAGATTTTCTCCAATGTAGGGCCACACACAAGAAATAACAATGGAAAGACAAAACATTATAGAAAATAATGGAAAACTGTAGCATTGGGCAAAATGTTACACCCAACAAATAAGTATCAAGTTTCCAATAAAGACACCTAAAGGAAAATTTAGGTAAGTTTGTACAGCCATAGATATAAAATAAATACTCCAAAGTACATTCCTTTTTAAGCTTATTAAGCACATGAAATTGCTTCATTAAGGAGTCAGCTGAATAGTTAAACAATTTCCATTAGACTTGTACAAGAAAAATTATTTTAATTGCTCTAAAAAGCTGTATCTCCTAAGTTCTTTCAAATTTTATTTCTAGATGAAGAATACAGTTAGGTATTAAAACAACCCAACATGCTGAACAACCTCAAATATTTCTGAACAAAAATGAGAATGAAATAGTTGCATACTTATTTTAGCAACACACTTGTTATGAAGACTTGACAAAAAAATTTACAGGAGATTAATAAAGATACTACAGAAAAAAAAAAAAAAAGACACACAACACTATTTGACTCCCAAAACAATTTACAAAAAAAGCTTAAGGAGCAAACTATTAAAATAAAAAAAAAAAAAAAAAATCAAAGAGGCTACAGCAACTTTTTTATTTCTCAAAAACAGTGTGGATAATTTTTTTTTTTAATTTTAAAGCAGAAAAGAATGGTCCCAGGAAATTTCCCTTACAGATATAGAGCTCACCTCCTTCACCATCATCTGATCCTCTGAAACTAGGATCCTTCAGCATATCCAGCTCAGCTAACATACGCACGTACAACACGTTCTGTTTGAACGAAGGGTAGAATCTTTCATCTCGCAGCATCAATTCATATACCTTATTGAAATAAAAATGCCAACCTTAGAAATACTTAATCAGACAAGCTTTCATAAATTCTACTTGACCAGCACATAACTGTGCACTCTAATATGTGTCTCTGGGTTTTCTTTAAAACCCTAATGTGAGTTTGTGAAGTTTCAGTTTGGGCTTACTCTTAACTGAAAGGTTATGACAAGTAATTGTACTAGATAGAAGTATAATACAGTCTCAGAAAGTACCTTTCTAACTAGTGAAACATACACATATAGGAAGGAAAGCACGTTAACTGTAAATGTTTCCTTCCTCTCAACCCTTCAAATTGCACTATTAACATATCTGGTCTTTACCGATTTCCAATAGGTTATCTCTCAGAGTCGTCCTTTGTTGATACACTATAAATGCAGATCTGCGAACACTTAGGTAGAGGGGTGAAAAGAGGGAAAGGAAGGGAAGGAAGACATCACATACTACTTTCCTGAAAATTTCCAGTTCAGCCAATACAGTATAATCCTGTTTAATCACACCACCTCAAAAACTTATCTTTATAGCCTACACAGTGACAGTATATATACACACATGTATCTATATATAGCGCGAATTAATTCATAATGTCTGGATATTCATGTCCAACTCTAAAATATTATAATCTTTTTTTTTTTTCTCCACAGAATACTTGGTACAAGTGCTGTCACCTGGTAAGAATGGAAAAAAATTTCATGCAGGTCTGAGGAAATCAATTTCTTTTGTAATATATGAGAAATTTATGCTTTTCAGCAGAAATCACATGCAAGGCCCTTTTAACCTACTTTAAGCAATACAGATTTCACAAGCTATCTTTACATTAGTCTTAAACGTGGGCCTCAATAGAATAGAGTGATTTTAAGTTCTACAGCTCATATCACTAATTTTTAGCATGAATGAGAACATTAAGTTAATGACCTACAATAAAAACCTCTCAGACTGGGTATATAATTTACTGGCAGAATATTAATAATTCACTATATATGTTTTAATATATCTATATATATTAGACTTGAGTGATAAAGTCTACGTATGCAGACAGTAAAAAAACTTTTATCTTCAGTACTTGCCGCTTCTGAGTGCTACACTGCACAGGCTTGCACAAACAGAACAGTCGAATTAACTTCTGGAAAGTTATATAGAATTTAATATGGTAACATGCTTATATTCACCTTTGAAAAAGAGAGCTAAAATTTGACCAAAATTGTACCACTTAGTTAAGCTGGTGCATAACCACAAATAATTATCCCATTAATTCTAAATTGTGCTTCATAATTAATTTCACACAGGACACCTACTCTTTCTCTATCTATTGCTTTGAAAACCATGGGCTACATATGGCTAGCAGAAGTTGGCAAATTTAGAGCATCATTTTTATGGAACAGGAAAATGGTAAAACAGGTTTTAGGTTTCAGGTATTTGAGTTCCTTCCTCCTTTTTCAATGGTTGTAGTGACATTTAATACTCTATAGCCTTAACAATTCTTATGAAATACAGGATGAAAAGAGTATACCTTTCTCTGAATGTCATCGAAGATTTCAGGTGTTGGATCCTCATGGTTCAGTGTTTCTGCCAGTTTTGCTACTAAGTTGTCATCAATATTGACTCTGGGAGATGCCTGTCAGAGAGATCTAAATCAACTCTTGCAGCATAAAAACAAGAAAACTTCTATTTTCACAAATAAAATTCAATACAATTCTGAAATTCTCTAAGCAAACTACATTTCTTCTTAATCGGTATTTCTAGCTCTAGAAGTGCCTAGAACACACAACAGGAGTCAAACACCCTCCTCCCCTGAAAATTAAGTTCAGAGTTTTAATACAAACTCAGAAGTTTCAGGATTAAATACTAAGAATCACCTGAAAACCAATTTATGCGCATTGTTTTGAAGCAATTATCTAAACCAGATTTACTCAGACTTAAAACCAGATTTATTTATAAACTGAAAGACCTAGATTCAGAAATGAAGAACAAGCTAGTAAGAAAGGAAGTGGAAGAAGTCCTGGAGCATCTGAGGAAAGACTAACAGTTTGTCAACTGCTAGTTTCTGAAGAGATTAACAGTAGCTGTAATCATGGTAGCTTTTTATGCAGACTCTATTACAGCTACCAGCATACTAACTATATCAGCCATCAGATCTTCATATGAAATATTTCAAACCATTGCCCATTAAGCATTCTTTTAGATGGGCCCAAGTTCACACACTTCCCCATTTTCTGTAACAGAGAGAGGCAGCCAGCACTGAACATAGCTCACTTGATCTACGAAGTACAGCTGAGAAGCTGAGTTTATTGGCTTTGGAATAGCTCTGGTGTTAGGTGGCTTCTGACTTCAAACTGGTGAGCGTGCAGTCAGCTCAAAAATCCAGAGCAAGCTCTGCACAGTCTAAAGACTACCATGTTGATAGACAATGGGAGTGAAAAAACAAAGCGAAAGAAATGATGCGGAAAAAGAAGCATTACAAGAGATTTGAGGGATAATTTGTTAAGGTAAGCTTTTGAGTGGGTTGAAAGGTGATTTTTATGCATACACAAATTCAGAAAAAGATGCTTTGCTAACAAGTTGACTGGTGTTTTCTTTCATAGAAGACTCCATTATTGCAAGACTATTGGAAGCATTGAAGATCAGCCTATTGATAGATACCCAACAGTGACATTTGAGCAACTTATACGTAGAGAGGCGCAGGAACGTATTTAATTTGAAAACCAAATCTTAATCCAAGTTTGTACAGATATTGTTTTAAAAAAAAAAACAAGTAACCCATTTCTTGGCGGGGGCGGGCAGGAAGGGCAGAGTAAAAGGAAAGGACAGAATTTCTTGTCCTGTTTTCACATTTTCCGTATTTTCTCTCTATTATTCTAGAAAGTCAGCTTGTGAGGACCACATTAACTGCATTTGACAGGATAGTCAGTGCCAGTATGAACCTTTTCAAATTGAGAGGACGGAAAAAAAAAAGATAAAGAAGTCATTTTCTCACTACTTGATATAAGGAGAGAAAAGATACACAAGTAATAGCCTAAATGTCCACTTGTAGCACAAGTGTTTACATTACATCTATATCATATTAATGTAGTTATAACTATCAAAGCAGCATCTGTACAAAGAATAAATTCCAAACAATGCAGAAATAAGTTCTTACCTTTTCTGATAAATATTGCTCATAAACTCCAAATGCAGCTGCTCTTAATAGACCCTTGGTTTGATTAGTCTGATGTTTTCCATCTTTCTGCCGGCTTTGAAGTACCTCCAGCTGTTGCTGTGCTGTAACCCTGTATCCTTCCACTGTCATCCAGAAAAACAGATGTGCTTGGCCACCAGTCTGCTGCATGTAATCTACAGAAAACAACCACCACAAAACCATAGTTATTGTTGCGCATCTTAGAAGAAGCGATTTCAAGTGGACAGTCCTGTGAGTTAGCATATTCTTTATAAATAAGAGATCAGATAAATTAACACTTACCCATAAAAAACTGTAGTGCAACATTGTCTACCAGAATATGGTCCAGAGGGACTGTGCAAAGTTTTCCAAAGTTTGCTGCCAGTTTCACAGTATCTATTTCCTGTAAGACACAGTTCAGTGTGTTTATAGGCTTTATTTTTTAAATTAGCTTAAAAAATTTCTGCTTACCACAAAGCAGAGGTAATAGAAAATAATTTACATTACAAATAATAAAGCAGCCTCTCAATGGTTATTTTCACAATCACTAATAAGTGAGGATCTAGATCATAAGGTCATGTTCGCATAACTATTTGCTTCAACATAAATGATTCCTGCTGCATGTGAGGCTGGCTTTTAACGCTGCTGGTTATTTGGTCAATAACCCCAAATCCCTCAACAACAGTGACAGTCACATGAAAATGAATTAACAAGATGAACTAATTTCAGAATTTGATGGGTGCAGGTCACCACAACTGAAATTCATCTCTGCCCAACTTTCTTCTGTTGATATGACATTTCTTGGTATCACAGTAATGCTTCCAGATCCAGCGGCAGAACACTTAAATATTTTAACAGTCAATACGCACAAGATAATATAATCTTGGAGCCACATTTAGGTCCAATTAAGGGAGTCAGGAAACCAAGCAAAGTCAAACATATCGACTCTGTCAGCCTTAAAATATAAACCAAAATATAAACCACCAACCAAAACTACATGAGGCTCTCAAATTTAACATCTAGTTTGCCTTAGGCTTTTCGTAACTAAAGAGGCAAACATGTCTGACAAAAGGCAATACATGGAGTCTACAAGGCACTGCAAAATAATCAGCAAGTGGTACCAAAGTGACCTTTGCCAAAGACTAAGCTCAAGGCACACAAAGTATGCACTGGAGCAGCAAAAAAGAACTGAATCTAGGTGTATAAATACAAAGATGCTTTGCATCTTTGTAACATTTTGGTTTAACTCTTGTATTGAGAAAGTAAGAATAGTTTTAAGATGTAATGACATATCTAAACTGCTAAAGCCAGAATCCAAGAAAGAGTAAACATGTGAACCTTTAGAAATTCTTTCTGTACTTAAACTGCAAATACAAGACTAACTTCAGTTGTATACTGTATTCCTATAACTGCATACTTCACATCGTGTTTCAAAATGCAAGAATTAAATAACTACACTGAAATAGTAAATCATTTGCAGTTCGACTTTCAGAATAAAAAAATTTCTAAATCACTTACTTTTCCTGACTGCAACCTCTGAATTCTTGAATCACATACTTTAATAACATATAATAAACTGTTTATTTGATTCTTTATAGTGTTGATATCTGAAAGCAAAAAACAAAGAGGATTAAGCAATGCAGATCAGTAAATAAACTCTTGTTCTGAAATGCTCTAAGAATATTATACAAGAAGTAACATACGACTTACAAAACACATCAGCTTTGAAGAGAATGTTTTGGGTTTTTTTTCAGTTTAAATACCTACTGATAGAAGTGAACAAGAAGAAATATTTTTCTCTTTCCTTTTTCAGATTAACTGTAAACTGACTGCCCATTAATATGTGAAGTATTAGTGAAATTCAGACCACCAGTCAGGCAAGTTTCAATTCAGTGGAAGTTTACGTACCTAACCAATTAGTCTATATTTAAAAAAAAACCAACCAAAAACCAAACCAATGACACACACATAGGAAGATTCAAGTTTTAACACTTCACATATCTTTTATTTATTTTTAAAAAACAAAAATAACATCAGAGTTTTTATTTTCTAAAATTTTGCAATATTCTTCAGAGATCATGCTGGAAAATGAATTTCATATTTGGAAAACAATACAGCACTAACCATCTCCTGCTGTATCTAGAGATCGAAGATACTGCAGTTCTTCACTTGCTTTATCTTTCACTGCTTCCAACTCTCCTATATTATCACTTAATTTAATAATATTCATAAAGGCCTCATAGTTACAGTTGGAATCACGAATCTGAAACAGAAGTTTTATAGTGTGAGTAATGCAAAACAAGTAAAAGCATATGACATTTTTTCCATGAAATTGATTTTTTTTTTTTTAATACAGAACTACAAAATGACATTTTGAAAACACTTTGATGCTTCTAAACCTTCCTCTTGACACTAAAATTTTACATGGACCAAGAAAGAGGAAGCATGCACCCAGTCAACTCCTATTTCACACCATCATTTTCTGTTTTCAAGTACAAGGACACATGGAAAGTGCATCAACTGCCTCAATGAAGATCCTGTCCAAAACTCAATCAACCTTCTTTTGCTATTACTCATCTCCTTAGCTAAGTAGGCAGAAACTGGTGAGACGACTGACAAGGTTTCAGCTTTGCCAAGGTCCCTTGCAAGTGTACAGGCTCCCAATGTAATGGCTTCTTTAGATACACAATTACAAAAAGAATTAAAACATTCTGCAATGTAACCATAACCTACTGGGGGAGGAAGAGAAGAAAGTGACTGTATTAATATCCTCTCTGAAATCCTACTTCAGATACCCCCGTAAATACTATTAATCTATTTCAATACATACCATTTTCCCAGCATTGGTATAGGGGCAACCTGCTCTGGGGACTCAAAGGAATTTCCGGTAGTGAAAGAAGCCTGCTGTGCTGCTGACATCACTGGAAACTGTGCTGTGAATGCAGCAGGGAGATGAGGGGAAGGCTGGCAGTGTACACCATGTGCATGCAGGTGTAGAGGGTTGAGCTCTAATACTGTCTTTACAATCTGAAGCAAAAAAAAACCTCCCTTCACCCATATCTTTCATAAATGCTCACTTTGATATGGAAATGTAATACTTTGTCTGTACTGCAAAAGTGCAGTGACATGAGTTGCACGGAGCAGAGAGAATGAAGACTGGATACCTTTGACCAAAGTTAATGGAAAATCTTCCTAGAAATCTGCTTTTAAAAGTAATAATACAAGCAAAACTTGAACTTCAAAACATTTTGTCAAAATGTTAATTTCACAATGAAGAGACAAGCATTTGGCTTAACTTCTAATTTTATATTGAAACTTTGTATTTATTGCAAGAGAATTAGTATTAACTGTGGTGTACCCAGAAACATGGAATTAAGCTTCTCATTTTCAGAAACTGAAGTTTTTTCATTCAAATCTGATTTTATGTCAAAGGTTCCAAAAGGAGCCAGAATTTATTTCAGTCATCTCTACATCTGACCTTAATTTCTGCAACAATCTTCATTTCGCAAGATTTGTATTGAAGTTTTGAAAGCATTTATTCTCCTCATCTCATTTACCTCCTCATCTCAGAAAGCAATTATGAAAATTAATATTTGGGACATCATGATCATAACAGAAAGCTTTATAAAACCCTCAGAATTCTATCTTTGGATGCAGACAGGGGCAGTGCTCAGTAAATAAAGAATGAGGCCAAGTTACAAATAAAGAACACGCGTAGGAGGAAAGGGGAAACAAAATGTGAAAAGCTTGGTCCATATGAGCAGCAGTTATTTTTTCTTATTAAAGATAGGTTCCTGCAGAAAAGCAGTGTGCAAACTTTTACATGAAATAAAGGTGGTTGGAGTGAAGGAAACATTGTACTCGTACACTTGAATTCATTCCTGTCCTGGTTTCAGCTGGGATGAGTTAATAAGAACTTTTACTCTGAAATCCAGTGATGTTTTCAGCATAGTACTTGAAAGCACACTCTAAGACTAAAATACATGAATAAAAGCAGAGAGAACTTGGAGGAAAAAAGCAAAACAAAAAAAACCCCTTGATTCATGACCTACAAGGGATAATAATAAACTAGAATAAGTTTTAAGTTGCTTTGTAAAAAAACAGTATCACCAATAAAGCGTGAATATTCTATTTATGTTAACTTTACTATATATACACTACTTTTAAAAGTTTGGGGTTTGTTTTTGGCAGGTGCATTAGAGATACATCAAAGTAAAGACTTTTAGGGATATTTGTGGTAACCCTTCATAATTTAACTGAATGGGAAGAAACAACCACCCTGAGATTCCTTAGCAGAAGCAAAAATAACCCATCTCACTACTTGCCACCCTGAAGGCCTCTTAAGCTTTAAAGGACACATCATAAAAAGAGTCAAGGAAAAGCAACTTTCAAGGTTACTGCTATACTTCCTTAACAGCCAAGTAAAATAGCCAGAGGACTCAACTTATACTCTGTCATACATCTGTTCTCAGTCAGGCAACTTTTGCCAAACCACCACAACACAGAGTACAGATAATGCAGATAGAGTGTGAATATATGTATGTGTGTATATATATTTTATGTATGTGTGTGTGAGTATATATATAAAATTTAATATAGCAGCCAGAAGTTCACTATTTCTGCCAATATATCCATGGGAAACTTTTCTACCAGATATCTATCTACCACAATTACAGGAAACAAAAATAAAGCTTTATATGAACATATTCTGGAAATATCATTCATTTTAAGCATTATGTATCTTACCATCCATATGACATACTGATTAATATAATCAGGATCACTGAGCTGGTTTATTAGTGGAAGAAGAATTCCTCGGGAGAGGATTTCCTGAAAAACAAAATGCAATAGATCTTTTTATACACTTATTCATAAAGATAATATAACTGCAACAATTTAAAAATCACTGTGTAATTACAGAAAATATTCAACAGGCACTAGCACATTCCCTGCCAATTAACTTTAGAATATGTTACTATCTCAAGAAAAACAACATCCATTTTATCATGCTTTTCTAATGTTGCTAGAGGTAAAAGAAACTTCAGAAACATTTCACACAAACTGTTCTCTGCTATTGAAATACTTAAGATTGTATTGCCTTTAAAATAATCTAATACTAAATTAGATCAATTTTACAAAATAAGAGCAGCAATTCAGATCTAAGGGGTTTTATGGCATTAAACCAAAGAATTGGGATAGCTTTTAGAGACCATACTTACCCTGACAAAGTATCGCATGATCTTGTTCTGGAAGTCTCCAGGAGGTAGCAATATATACAGTAAAACCTCACACAGATCCCTTAGGAATCCTAGGGAGGGAGAACTAAAAACCCTCAGCACGATTTTTGTATTATGTTATTTCACATCTTACCTGATATCATAGAAAACAACAGATAAATCCTTAAAATTTAATTCAAATATACAGTCATATATATTCTTACAGTCCAAGCATCACAGTAACACCTTTCAGACTTGAATAGAAGAAGCACTGATGTAAACCTGACACACATCTATGTTTACCTGAGACACATCTTGGTCAAAACCAAGACAAAAAAGAAAGCCAAATCCCAAGAACAAAAAAAGCCCCAAAATCTAACTCCAATGTATTTTCCTTATTTAACATATATAGTCTTTTTCCCCTCCTTCATACTTTGCCCAAAAAGATAAATTGATTTTTTTTTTTTTAATGAAGACTACAGAGTAGCAATAAGGAAGGCAGTTGTAACAAAAATCAGTAAGAATCTGCAAAGACATCCTCTGCTTCCCAGAAAACATATTTCTATCCTAAAATTCTTCCAATGAAAAGAGAAATAGCTACATATGTGTATTCTTCATTATAATTATAGCATTAATATGTAAAAGTTAGAGGAAATACACATGTATGGTAAATAATCATGCTTTGAAAGTCACATGCTAAGATTTCAGTATATTTCATATTGTGAACACAATTGTTACTATTTTATTTTAGTCTGCTATACTAAAATAACTTCAGAAGATAATATTGAGAGACCTTCTTCATCTTTGGGAGAAGTGCAGACTAGATCACGACAGACTTCTTTTTCCATTTCAACTTCAACCTCAAAGAATGTATCTACAAGTTCCTCAGCTTGGTCTATACAAGAGAAATTAAAAAGAAACAAACTGTTTTGTTAAGATTAGAAACTTGAGAGTAAACTTGAATTATAAAATAAAGCTAACTATATTTCACACATGTAAGATACCTGCCTACTCAGAATGAAGTACAAAAATATTTAAATCATTGCATTACCTTTCATCTGATCACCTTTCTCTGCTATTCTTTGCTGAGCTTTTCTGAAAACTCGAAGATGAGTGCCAAAGTCATCAACAAGTCGTGTAGTGAAATAAGGCTGCCAGTCTGTTTCCTTTGACCTAGCAGAAAAGAACATTCATGAAAATGAATTATTTTATCCTGAACACAAATAATAATAATAAATTTCTACTTCTCCTTCCTCCCTGCCAAGAACCACGCTGATAGCAAGCATGGAAAAGCAAGAAATAAATCAGTCTCCTAATTGCCAAACACTGAAATCAAATACTGTAAAATACCACTCTCGCACCACATTAATATTCATGCTTGAATTACTTTAAGGTCAACATTAGTATCTGGAATAGTGTTCTGATTCATGACATTATCAAATATCTGTGAAAAATCCTGACAGAAACAGTCTACAGCCTAAAACTAAAATACTCCTCAGGTCTTTTTTCAGCCATACTTTCTATCATTTTGGAAGCCACCTAAAGAAAACCATTTTTTTTCTGAATATACACAGTATATGCATGAGTGAGAAAATACACATTTCAGTTGAAGCTACAGGTGACCTAATATTATCAATGATTGATTCAACCGCTTATAAGAGAGGTAATTGGTGCAAATCTCCAACAATGCACATAGGTTAGTGTCAGAAAATAGTCACTGTTAGATTTGCATAAAACTATTTCCATAGTGGTATGAAAAAGATGCAGAGATATTCTTACGATGTCCATGCCTTACTAGCCAAACTGAAAATGAACTTGTGCATTATAGGTGTAATGAAGCTAGATGTTAGTGATGGCTTTTACTCTGCACTAAGTATTCCACTACCTGAATTCTCTCCGATATCTACTTTGTTATAAAACAATTCTTCTACAACACTTCCTTTTTTTGTGTTTGTTCCCTCAACTGCTCTTTCTTCCCTCAAAGAGAGAGATAGAGATAAAGAACTCTGGAAGAGAGGGAAGCCTTACTGGAAAATCTAAACGTGGAAATAAGAAGCAGAGCTGTCCCAAAGGGCAGTCAATCAAAACCATCCATAATCCAGATCCACCATCTGCACAATGAACAAATCACACAAGGACACTAGATGGCAGCCTTACATCAGTCTCCCAAATGTGCAACTCTTAAGGAAGAAAAAAAAAATAAAAAATCCCTCTGTATTCATTCACTCAAGAAGCTCACAGAGTATATGAAATTAGAGATGATGGTACTAACCTAAGACTGCTACATCTATATCCAACTACAGTCATTATAAATACACTAGATCATTTTCTCTTTATAACAACAACTGGTGCAGCCCTGTGAAACCAATTTGATTTGTACAGAACTGCACAGGAGTCATAGCTATTTTTGAAGAGCTATAGTACTCTAGGAAAAAAAATTAGATTTGCTATAACTTGACCTTCTTTGATACAAACCTAGTGCTTGATATTGGGTTACAATGAACTAACTTCAACAAATAGACAAAAACACTGAAGTGGGGTAGTCGGATACATTTCATGTAAGTACAGGATTGCTTGCTGTAACATACAGTTTATTTAGCTTAGTTTTCACTATTTCCAACACTGTTTCCTAAGATTGCCATTATTTCACAATAGATAAGATGTTATGATAGTGAATTTTTCTTAGCATTAAACCTAGCTCTCCATCTTTGGCCTTTCTTGCCAAAAAAGCACACCAATCTACATTTTCAAGTTAAGAGAGGGAGGGGATAACACCACCTAAAAGTTGCTAAGAGTTTTATTATATTTAGGTGACGCACAGTCTCTTCTCAAGAGAAAACAGGTAACAATCAGCACAGTCAGATGAATACCCAAAATCATTACTTAACAAAGTAGATGGATATAAAGTCATGTGATACCGAGGCTGAGAAATCAGCCATACTAAAAATAAATAATTTCCCAGACAAGTTCCCTCACTTCCTGCTACTTGATTAAGCAGAACAAAAATATGGGACAACTAACAAATTATCTATTTGTTCTGAACCAACACTATTTTTAAAAAAAGAAAGACTTATGTGACATATTTCATTCCCCAGATTACCATTCCTTTAAAAATACTCATTGTTCTTACATACTGAAGGGCAACACCACTTTTAAAAAAGTTATCTGAGCTGACACAGATATTTGAATTAACGGCTTTTGGATTGACTTACTTTGGGAACAGCCCTGCTGTTTATATGAAACAGACTTGCATATAGAAAGGCGATGATTCATGCAACTCAATGCTTAAGTTGCAGAAAAAAAAAAGTTATTTGGTAATTTTAGACATTAATCTAAATTTTGAAAAGGCCATGACTATAAACATCATCTCCATTCATTCCTTGAGGGATCAGCAAGAGACTGTAGTTCATAGATTAGGATCTTAAAATTTTAAGTGTTCTTTCTGTAAAATGCACTGAACTATGCTGATAGATAAACTTAATCATTTATCTACTAGCCTACAACCCACAGAGGTATTTGCCCACTTGCTTAGACAGCATATTGATGTAAATACAAATAATCTTACCTGGCAGAAAACTGAACAAGAGCATACTGAAGAGCCTGCCTGATTTCCAGAAGAAATGATTCATCATCACTTAGTGTGTAATACCAATACTGCACATAGTCTCTCAGGGAAAACTGGATTACCTGAAATTGGAAAGGGAAAAAAAAAAAAAAAAATGAACTGAATAACAAAAGACAACAAAACACAAAATAGCTTTTTGTGCCTTATAATGCAATAGTGGTCCCCCTAAAAGGTTAACATAGTGAGCCATACTCCCCTATCATTATGAAATTTTGAGTGAAACAATACAACTCAAATACTGAAACCTGTTTTTCATAATATTTTACGTGCATTTATCACCACTATGCTAAGAAACTATAACGTACAGAAAATAGACTCAACTATTGCCAAATATCCTGGCCCATCCTCAACGTTTTTTCATATACCACTCAAATACGATAAAATTCTCAACTTCCATTTATCTCTCAACTACTTAGATATTACATAGTCAATACTTGCAAAAACAAAAAGAGGTCAAATAGACCTGGTTAGAACTTACCTGTTGCAAAGGCTCATCAATTATATTTGCACCTGTCAGTCTTCTGTCAATCTTAATAGGTCTGGCTTCACGTTTCATTTCTTCTATGCACTTGAAAAAGAGATTAGGAAATATAAATTTGCAGGGTTTTGCTATAATTAAAAATCAGCTCTACTGTTTATGATACATGTATACTTCCAGTAACAACTTTCCCCTGTTGTAGAGTAGATAAGATATAATCATAGAATGGGTTGGGTTGGAAGGGACCATTAAAGGTCCAACCCCCCTGCAATGGGTAGGGATATCTTCAACTACATCAGGTTGCTCAGAGCTCTGTCCCACCTAACCTTGAATGTTTCCAGGGATGGAGCATCTACCACCTCTCTGGGCAACAATTATATCTGTATTTTTTATTTTAGAGTAAATAATAATGAGGAATTAACCTGAAAACCTACTTCTTGCTTACTGTAAAGGAGCAAGTTTGCTAAAATCCTAGATCAGAAGGAAATAAACCTCATAGTTATAAAGGGGGGGACAGATGGAAACGAGAGCAGCACAAGTTAGTTTGTGGGTAAGTCCCAAGTTCCATACTTGATCATGAACTTTCTGCGCAACCTCAGGCAGGTAATTGTTCATTTGGTTGGTTTTTTTTTTTTACTCTCAGTTTCCTCATTCATTCAATATATTCTATATGTCAGAAGAGAAATTACTCTTCTGTATCATCACTTGAGAGACAAGTCTTTAAAGGTAAATGATGAGGGGGGTAAAAAATTATGTTCTAGAAGGACTTGCAACTCAGAAGAGTTAACTCCAAGAATGACTTCATCAGAGTTGGCTTTTTGCAAGTGACATACTGAAAAATAACACCCTTTATCAGTGCTTCTCTGAGTGGACTAATACAGTGTCTTTCTACAAACTTAAGATGAAATCTGTAATAAACCCCTTTATTTTCACAGAAATAACAACCTAATGACCTACAACACTTTAAAAAAATCAAGTTATTTTATTCTTGATCTAGAAAGTTATGACTGTATTGGAAACATAGAAGAACTGCCAAAAATGTAAATGAAAAGAGTTATAAACCATATGTCCAGTGTTTCTATTCTATGCGACTAATCTATCACCTAATCTATACCTAAGTATCTCTCATTCAAACCAGTTAACAGTGAATGGCAGTGGAATACATGAGACCAGAAAACATTCCTCCTCCTATTTAACCGACTCTGTATCACAACACAAAAGTATTTTCTTGCAAAATTCTCTATAATTTTTAACTTTCAAGAAAAGGGAACAGTTCAATGCTACTTTCATATGAATAAAGTTGACTCATATTCAAACAATACTCCAGCTATATACTAATGAATTTGCACAATATTTCTGTCTTTACAGTGTCAAAAATATATAAAAAAATACAGAACAGAATGAATAAATATTTTTTTACTAAGTACAGCATAGTTCAAATTGCCAAATAAAATTGTCAAAAGACTTGTGAAGTTTGAGGACTGTGCGCCTGAAATCACATTTGGAAAACACAGAAGAAAAAGCAGCAGCAAAAAAAAATAGCAGCTAGAAGAGAGTGGGGCATACAAACAGAGAATATGCAAGGTTACTTGGTAAAAATCTGAATGTTCATAGGGTCATAAGATTTCAGGTTTAGGTCTGCACTTCAGGAATTCATCTTGTCCAACTTCCTGCTCAACAGAGCGCCAACTATGAGGTTAGACCATTCTATCATATTCTTTTTTCTCCAGTGAAATGTTTATGTACATGGACCAGAATTTCATATGCCTTTGATATGTCTGAAGACATCTGAAATTTAGAATATCTGCTTTTATTTCATTGGAACTACAACAGCTGACCGTAGTTCTTACTTGGAAAACGTGACTTAGAAGACAGACTTAAAGGAAGGTCACAACTCATATGAAGAAAACTGTCCTGACTGTCACTTCATACAAAATATTAGTCTGACATAGTCTACTACCAGTATTAAATCATTAGTTACAAAAAATGAGTATCACTTGTTATTGTTAAATTTGACACCTATTCATTTTAAGCAGATAGGAAGCATTTCTGAGTAACGTGAGACATGCACTCCAAAGTGAGATGTGGCACAGAGTAAAGAAACCATGCATGTAATTGCAGTGACTGAGTAGACTTCAGAATTTTGCTTCGCTGCTAATAGAGATTTTTGAAGTCCTTTTTTGAAACTGTGCTGGGTAACTGTTAAATATGAGAAATGCCTCACTTGGACTGTGCCACCATTTCCCAAATCACACACTTGCTGTCCCAGGCCTTTGTGAGTGGGTAAGACACGGGGATTTGCGTGTTTGTATCAAATCCGTAACACAGCATATAGCATATAATCAACTGACTCAAAAAGAGATTCAGAGACTAGTAAGGCATCAAATACGCAACTAGCACTTATAATAGTGAAACAACTTATCTTACAGTAATTTGGCAATTTTGTACATAGCCTACAGAAACTCCTTGCCCTTTGGATGAAGCATAAGACACCTCAATTATGACAACTGGACATTCCACACTTCTGCTACAGCTGGACTAAATCTAAAATTTTTATTTAACATGGCATTCCAGTTAAGAGTTCAGAAGGCTCTAAACTTGCCTTTCATTCAATGTTATTTTATACAAATCTGCAGACAACTGTGTATCTTAGATCCAGTACATTATGGCATCATCAAGTATATTCCTGACACAGAAGTTATATAAAACACACTTGCAAAATAGAAAAGCAAATCTAATCCTGATTTTTAAACCTCCCTGCATGGATGCAGAAAAAAAAAATAGCAGAAAGGTAAATAATCTTCCATCAAACTTACATAACTATTCCTCTTTAATGTGAGACATTCAATATATATTTGCTAGTAAGTGTAATAAGCAGCAACCAAGAAAATCTATCTGCACCAAATTCTGAGCTGTAACTTAAGAGTCTGGTACATTCTATACATTATTTCCGTTACAATTTTGGTGCTCTGAATTATAACCAATTTCATTAAAATCAAGCATTTGAACATTCATTTCAGCCTAAAAAAAGCCCTAACAAAACCTAACAAAAAACCCTCAAAACCATCAATAAAACTCTAACTGCCTTTGGGAAGAGTTTCTTATAAAGAATCTGTGTCATCAGATTACTTCTTAAATTACAGTATCATGAAAGAATTTAATATTGAAGCAAATTCAGTTTGTCCTTGGTTCATGGAAGAATCATAACCTATGCACTATCCACTTGAAAGAACATTCATTGTTCAAGACCACTTAGGGCCACAATGGTTTTAAACATGAAAACAATTCCAATTTAAAAACATTACTTTCTAATAAAGATAAGTCAGCAGAAATTTAATACAGAAATGGAAAATAGGAACCTCAAACAAACCACACATTTGGGTTTGGTTAAGACTCATCGCTTCTTGCACTGCTACTGGAAAGGTCAGCTAAACTAGCTAATGCTATTTTAACACAGTAGCGAAAAAGAAATACAAAATGCTATTGTAGAAAACAAACAGATTTTAGTTGAGAACAACTTTAAACAGCATTTGTTAAGCCAGTTAAAAATAAATACCTTCATATTACAAAACTTAAATCCAGAGATTAGTCAAGACAAGTCATTTGAGAAAAGTGATGTGTCAGTAATTCACATTCAAATCAGAAGTCAAACTATTAAATTCACAAGGATTATGAAAAAACCACCCTGCAACACTTTATTCTTTTCTAAAGCAAGCAAAACATACATATGTACAGAGCTCAAAGAAGTGACATTAAAATAAAAAAGTTTCAGGAATGTAGAACAAATTTAAAAGAGAAAAATTTCTTGTAAATCTGCTCTCAAAACATGAGATATAAGCAACACTCCACAATCCATAATACAAGCACTTAAGTCCATATAGGACCAAGAACCTTAGTCCCCTAAAATGGGGTTTTGTTAATGGAATAGAATAATTTGTTGATTGTTGACTTGTCTCTTTTCAGCCTAAAACTTTTATATTTCCTCATTTGGACTGGCAACATTATAGTTTAGAATATACCAAGTTCCAGATTTATCTCAACAGCTTCAACAACTTAAGCGAAAAGGCCACTTACCAACTGAGCTATGAACCAGTCACAAAAAAAGTTTTATGATTAGAAAACATACCGCTGAATCACAAAACACATTTCTTTCTATGGGAAAGTTCAACACACACACCCCCTCCTCCCCTCTTTCACAGACAACATTAAGCATCATGACCTGACAGCTAAAAAAGGGCAGGATGTTTCAGTCAAAACAGTTGTGAGATGAAATATAACACAACTAGCAGTCTTTGGGTTAAAGTGTTTTCTCTATTCTGATGAGTGTAAACAGATGAGATGAAAATATACCTAAATTTCTGAGCTGCCAGGATATATGGGTTCATAAACCAGGAATTCCTAGAAATTCTCTCTCTTGGCCATTAAGAACTTATTCTGTACTAAAGAGGTGAAGATTTATTCAATTAGGAACCCTGAATTTAGGTCCATCAACCAAAATGATGCATCTGTTAACAATTCAGAATAAAAGAGGAGTTGAAAAGCAGATCCCACTGCTGCTCCACAGCATTTCCAGGATTTTCCCTTGGTCTTAAAAAGAGTCAAAGATAACAACTTCTACATCCCTGAAGTGCTGTAAATGTAGACTTTATTTAGCTTTATTTATTTAACTCTTCTTAGTTAAGCAACTTTCTGACCACAAACAATCAAAAGAATCATAGCTGGAGAGACTACAGATCTAGTGATGGAAGAATCCTAGTCACGACAATCTTCCAAGAAAAAAAAAAAGGCAAGAAGGAACTACCACTCCCCCCCCCCAAAAAAAAAACCCAAAACAAACAAAAAAAACCACAACAAAAAACCCCAAACAAACAATAAAACCCCCACACAACCAAAAAACCAAAACCCACATACAAGCAATCTAGAAAGGAATAGTTTTGTAATTCCTTCACAGATAATATTAGCCAGTTACATCTTACTCATTTCTCATAATGAAGCCAGAAACAATACTTGAAACAAACTTTCCATAAATGCTTAAAAAGCTCGTATTTCAAAAAAGAAAAAGCTTGCATTTCACTTGCACATCACAGCTGATTCAAAACATGAGCAGGCTCTTTTACCTTGGGAAATGGATACAATTCTTAGATTGAAACTGATTATTAGTGTTATTCTCATTTTCAAAGTTATAAATCTGATCTAGAAGTTAAGACCAGTAAACTGTCCTTACCTTAGGGATCCCAACTGATGTACAAGGAAGAAATGAATGTTCACACTGCTCAAGGTACTTTTCTGAGTTGCTTTTTCCAAATAAAAGAGTAACCACAAAACCCCTAAAATGGAAAAAGAGAGACCAGCTAGAACCACAGTGACCTCCCCCACCCCCGACAATATTCCACAGCAAACTATAAAACAATATATGACAATTCTCACAGTTTACTCCCCTAGAACAGTGCTATTACACAGTGTATCATGCTGCTCAAAATAACCGACACAATACTAAGTACGAAGTTTCCCAGTCTTGCATTATCAGTCTTGATAGATTCTTATCACATAGCAGATCTATACAGCACAATCTATACTACATAGCCTGCTGCATGAGAAGAACCTGTGATAGCATGCTACCTATGCTCACAAATATTAGTACATGAAAAGAGGAGTAAATACATAAGCTGCTCTGTTTCTATTTCTACAAAGATTCTCTTAGATACATTTAGGCCACTGCATTGTGGCATAAGCCACAAACCCACAAACCAGTTAGAAACTGATGTGGTAATATAGTAACCAACTACTGATTGCGTATGTTTAAACAAGAAGAAAAATTTCAACTGGGAATTTATTTTAAGCTGCAAAGAAAGAAAAAAACCCAGCAGTCCTGCCAGGCTGCATGAGAACAGAGTCGAGGAAAAAGACTAGAGGATAACTGAAGTCAAATACAAGCTGTGAGAGTTTTTGGGGGTGTTGTTTTGTATTAATTCAGAATATAAAATCTAAATAAACGCACTCCTGGACCATTTAGAATGTTAGATCAGAAAATCATTATCTTCTTCCTCACAATTCTACAATGATAATTCAAATTATGACTTATAGTTAAGTGGGACAGCAGTTAATTTTATTATTGTTTTCTTTATGATATAATGAAGGCATAAGAGAAAAAGCAACCATTACAAAAAGTTCAACCTTGCCACAACAGCAATAATTTATTTACAGCTTATGACAGTAGGGCACAAAACCACACAAACATAAAGCTTATTTTACTAAGAAACAGATGAAAACCTAAAGGCTGTACCAATTGTACCATAATCAAAATATGTAGCCTTTGAAAAGTACAGCATAAAAAAAAAAAAGAGAGAATATGAAGTTACTACTGCTCAGACTAGTCTTGGGATGGCATAGCTTTTTACACAAATTTCAAAACATTCAATCTAAAGGCCAGCTGACCAACATTTGTGACCACAGGAACTCACAAAGTTATTCCAGGCTTGAAACGTGCTGAAATAATACATTCTATTAATACACAGTGCTGTTGATATATGATACTCTAACTTATATTAGAATAAAAATTCCTAACCAAGGTAAAATACACCACTTGAAGGTCTTAATTCCCAAACTGGGAACCATTCTTTTTAAGTACGCCATAGGCTCAGTAATTCAGAGGCAAGGAGGTCATCATTTATACTTGAACAACTCCAGGACAAAAAACACAAACAAAAAACCCTACACAAAAATATTATTGTTAACTTGATAATGCATCAAAAAATTTCACTCAATACCCTGATTCTTTTCAGCCATCTTTATCTGCCATATGTGTACTTTCTACATATGAGGATAAAAAAAAAATAAAACCAGGTCCAATTGCTCTTTTGCTCCAGATATTTCCAGGCAGCTTTAAAATCCTAACATGCTAGTAACATCATAATTCAGTTCAAGGACAAACACCTGCTTAGAAAAATCTCAATAGTAGTTTCACTATGCTTAAATGTTAACAAACTGTTTGGTTTGGGGAGGTGTTTTGTTGCTGGTTTTTTTAATTATTACACAGTATGGAGTTTCTTACTATTATCTACTACTTTCCTATTAGAAACCTCAGTCTTCCTTTAAAGAAAACAGTTTACCCAAAACACTTTTTTTTTTTTTTTTTTTGGCCAAAAATCAGTTTTAACTTCAAACACGTATCAGCAATTTGGGGGGTGCTGGGGAGCTAGAGAGAGAAGAGGTTGTTCTTTTATTCAAAAGGATTGAAGCCTTGGAAATAACTAGCTATAGATTATACATCTGTTTTCCCTCAAATGTTATGACATTTCTGAAGTTAATGACATATTTTTAAAAATATATATATATATGCTCCCAAAATAATTTAAGTACATGCTCATTTTTTTAGATGCCTCTAAGTATTTTCATTTTTAAGCTAGAAATGCTAGGAGCTTCTGCCTCTATAGCAGAAATTAATACATTTTTATTCTCTAATTTAAAATCTTGTGCACATTACAGAGGTATACATTGCCTGACCATTCAGTGCAAATTCTCATCTAATTCATCAAGAGGATATTCAACACAGTAAATGAGAAATTTAGTCTTTTCTCTAAATAAATAGAGCAGAAAAAGGAAAAGATCGTATTTTACTTATATTTTTGTTGCTAAATATTTCCAAAGATAATTAGAAGATCAGCTTTTCACACGGACAGATTAACAGAACAAAGGTGACAGACAGAAAAATGAAGTCTACAGATTTATCATTTTCCCATCAAGCCTGAAAAGTAACAGTCTCAGCTGAATGCTTTGTGAAAGTCAAAAAGCAGCTTCAGAACAGTTCCTGATTTGGTCAGCAGTTAGAATCATCAGTGTAGGCAGCCAGTCACATATATATGGGTTTGATTAAGTATCAATAATTATGTTTTTTGATGACAGAGCAAATTCCTTTAAATGGCAAAGCAATTGATGGTCCAAGAAATTTCAATTCTCATAACATCGGAAGCCTAAGGCTCTTGGCAGAGCTGCAATTCACATTACTTTTATTTTACTTCCTTAGGATTGAAAGAGAGAAAGAGTGAGGTAAGAAACATACATGGTACAAAGAAAAGGCAGATGGTAAGACAGGCCCAGCACTCAGGTTAAGGGCTTTGCACCAATACTCCAAAGTGGAGACAAAAAGTATTTCATGAAGACTAACACCTTGTAATAGTCTTGGCTATGCAGGTTAGAAAAATTATATCTATCTTTTGCCTCCTGCTTTTGCTGGGAAGAGCTCAATTCCCTGAACAATGTGTCACCAGATCCCTAACTGAAGAGGGATGTACCACAAAACAAAAAAGCTAACATATTTATAAATTGGGCTTGAAACAAATTTAAACAAAGACAACTTTTGATTTAAAGCTTTTATTCACACACATAAATGGTTTCAGTATCCTTCCATGCACACAGCAACAGTACACTTACTACAAGCTATCTGTGTAAGAGGAAACCCACAGTTAACAGTAAATCAAAAAGAAATAATTGGATTGCATGTAACAGAAATGAAACCATATAAACAGATTATGTTGATACAGCTATGGCATCAACATTGTTTTCCTTCACAACTCACTGGCATATACTTTAAATGTTTAGGTCAATACTAAGGGTGCAACCAACTACGATTCAACTTTTTAATTTGTTAGAATTGCAAAATGGGACAGAGGTAGACTCCCAGCTAGTGGAAGTCGGAAACTATTGATAAAGGTCACTGTTTTTGAACAAGTATAAAAACTTAGAAAACTGCATGCCAAATTGGATAACAACTGCAAGTTTTAACATAAAATTCTACCATAAAATCAATGCCCAAATTTGTTATTTTGCTCCAGATAAGGGTACAGTAAGTATTAAGGAAACTACTATAATCATGAACCAAAAATAGATTTTTATTTTCTTATTTTATATAAATAATGTTATGATACATAATTGCTAATCATAAGTGAATAAGTTGCTTCATAGAATTCATTTCTGTTTGTTTCTAAGAGAAACAGGACTAAGTATTGCATAACTTCACAGGAATTAATGCAAAAAGAAGAAGCAGACAAGAATAATTTAGACATAAATCTATTTGACCTAGTTAACACTCACGGATCTGTATGCTGAATGTTAAAATTTAAAGTAGGTGTGTCAAGATTAACAGTATAAAAAAGGGCCAGATCACAGCCTTAGCCAAGAAGGTGTGTATTTTAATGAAGTAATGACATTCTGCTGGAAGGGCTGTGACTTCATATTTGCCTACATAACACATAATAGGAAGATGTGGATACAAATTCCGCTTTAACAGATCACTACCGTAAGATGAATTTATCCTTAAGATGATCAATGTTCACTGACTAGCTACAAAAATGAAATAAAGCCGCAAAAGAATCTCAGAAGAGATATCAGAACTGACATGAGAATGACCAAGCTCAGGCGCTAAAGGCAATTTCATGGTGGCAAACTGTAGCTGACTTCAGATATACTCCATGAGAGACTGCTTTGACTGTTTGCTTTGAAAAGCCAAGCAACTGAAATTGAGCAAGGAAGGAAGGATAAGCTTCTAATAAATTACTATATCCCACATTACTTTTCATACTGCAAATATTAAGGAATTGGTAATACAAAACAGTAAACGGACAAACTCTTTGCCTTTTGCCCTGGACAAATAGCTAGCAAAATATGTCAATCATACATGAATCAAAATTTAACAAGACAAAAGCATTTACTTAAAAGTTAGTTTTACTTCAATGACGTCCTCGCTCTGGCAGAATGACTATTCTGATTTCTCAAGGTGGAATTCCACAATTAATACAGGTGAAATCCAAGCATGGTGGCTCTAATTCCAGCCCCTAAACCCTACAACAATTTTTGATGAGACACACAGAAATATACATACATTCTGTACACAATTCTGTATCCAATAAGAAGGTTAAAAGGATGTTTCAAAGGAAGGAAAGAAAATTAAAAGATAGCCCAAATATTCCCTTAGAAGTCAAGCAGGTCTTGGAGAGCCTAGAACTTCCACTGTCCTGCAGGTTAGTCTTACAAGTGAGAGGAAGGAGGAATATCTCCCTAGCACATTTAGACTTGGCATTAAAAATAAAAGTTTTAATGGTTACAAGACAGACATTATAATATACAATGTAATAATGGTGCTAAAAACTACAAAAACATCACTTGTTTGCTCCCTTCCTGTCTATAAATTACAAAATGTCTACAGCTGCGGAACTGAGCTACTCGTTCAAGATGTAGCGTCATATCCTAGGAAGCATCCACTTACTCTCCTCATGAATGAAGTATCTTAGGTAGGAAAGTGAGATCGTGATAAGGAAAAGGGATATAATGACTGAGAAAATACCTGGGAAAAGAACTGACACAGTAATAGGAAGCATGAACTCAAGTTAACATTGAGTTTTATGTATTTGTCCTCCAACACCTACATAAATAGCTACCTTTTTTTTTTTTTTTTTTAAAATCAGAAGTCATGTTTTTTTGCCTGGGCAAAGGTAGCATAAGCACTATTCAACAGCAGAAAAAATTACTTTTGATAAAATTGAGATTTCATAAAAAATATCTTGGTTCATAATGAGCTGCTAAAATGCAGAAATGTTAATTACATAGAAGTCACTTCAGATTTTCAGAGCAAACTATTTGCTAATATACACATTGAAATTTTACTTTCATAGTAAATTATACAAAACACTAAGTAGTATACTTACCCACCCACAAAGCAGAGAATATAAAATGCAAAGTAAAATATAGCGAAGGGTCCAAAAGTTACTAGAAAAAGCACAACGCCAAGACTTCCCCATCCCCATATGGAAAGACTGGTCTGTAAATAAGAACACATGGAAAAGGAGTAATTAATGTGATATTCATACAGTTTTAAGTCTCCAAAGCAATATCTGTGGTTTCTACAAAGCCTGATACATTTTAGTTAGATATGACATAACATTTGCTTGATGAAATAAAAATTATTTTAAAAGCATATTGCTATCAAGTTATTTTTTGGGCTAGTAGTCCTGTTTAGCCAGCATTACAGCCTTTTTCTTTCAAATACTGTTACTCACTTCTCAATTCAGATGCAACTATCACCCTTTAAAGTATCATTCATTTTTCTTCTCTATTCTCATTTTATGCATTTTTGTTTCGTGAGATCCCTTCCCCCTCCCTGTGAAATTCTCCACTACTTCCAAGAAAAATGCAGGCTTTGTAACAGAACAGGGAGAGA
Organism: Aramus guarauna; assembly: GCA_013400195.1. NCBI lineage: Eukaryota > Metazoa > Chordata > Aves > Gruiformes > Aramidae > Aramus > Aramus guarauna. The sequence continues at coordinate 437,077 of VXBL01010536.1, forward strand.
TAAATACAACCTCATTTTACACAACTAAACATGTAATCTTCCACAGCCAAGCAGCACTATTTCTTCCCTAGATCAAAGCAACTGCAAGACCAAAAAACTGTCCCTTTCTCCAGTCAAGTCACACACAAGTCAGCAGGTGCACCAAATATTTGGTGCAAGTTTACTTTTACTCTTCCCTTTAAAGAGGAGGAAGGAAAACTTAAGGAATTGATTACTACCTCTAACAATTTTTACCACAGAAATCATGAGCATTCAAACAATTCTTCAAAATATCTAAATACAAACCTGGTTTAAAATCAGGATATTTAATATATAAGAAGAGAGATCCCAATTAACATTTTCTCCATGCAGGCATTATCACACTCCTAGAAGAGATCTGGCTTAGCAGGCAGGACCAACACTTCGGCAGTGGGGGGAGATAAGGGTTGTTTGGAAAGCCCGTGGTGCACCTACAGTCAGCCTCAAGAGCAGCTGTGGGGCTGCTGGGATTTTGGGGCTGATGGTTTGCACAACCCAGCAGGCAAAACTTTACCTGTGCTGGTGGATTCACCAGGAGCACGAAAAAACCAGCAAGATTCAGGTTATTGTGCTAACAGAGGTTATGGTGTGTGTGTATACACACACACACACACACATAGACATACACACTTGATTTATCTAGATAGATAGATGTGTGTATGTACATATATACACATAACCTATGTAGGGTCATCTAAAAAGCAAGGTAATGAAAACGTGACTGAACTGAGCTACAATAGTTTTGGACCTTCCCAATACTGCAATGCAGTCAACAAAGATTATATAAATTTAATTTAATCTAGTCTCTAGTTCAATATGGAAATCATGTTTCAGCCAAGTCCCAAGAGTGTGAAACCAATGATGACAAGTATTTATAGGCCACCAAAACTGTTCCAGCTCTAAGGTTCTCAACTTTTTTTTGTTGTCTAATTTACGCCTTTCCTACCAGTGATCAAATGACACCCTGATGGGAACTCAGACAACTGCTATGTCAACAAGTAACACTAAGAAAGTATTTAAATAAACTCGTCTTGCAGCTTGACATTTAGAAAACAAGCAGAGATTGAACACCATATTTGCAGAGAGCCCTTTTTTTAGCTTTTAATACGGAGGACAGGGGAAGCTTGCTTACAGCTCTTATTTCTCTAAAGGGACTATCTAGATTTCATTTTCCCATCTTAGGCATGGGATTTAGAAAAATCAGCTTCCTCATAAAAAAGTTTTATAAATCCTATAAACAATGAAAAATAATATAAAATAAGGCTCCTATATAAAGCAGCTTCGGTTCTTTTCTGAGAGCAAGACATCAGACTGCCCAAAAGCAAAATCATAGCTCTAAGGAGAGACAGTTTCATAGATGTAAATTGTAATCATCAGAATAATTTAATTCTTCCTAATTTATTATGAGTTTAATGGAACATTGACATTAAAGTCTATTTTCTTCCTAGTTAAAGTTTCTTAGCAAGAGATGAAGAAGCTGTATTGGCTTTTTTCTTCGTGTTTGAGGCTGGAAACAATTACACTTGTCTACATACTTATGTGTTTAATTAAAAAGTGCTGCAATTCAAAAACTGGATTGCAAGTGATTCAAGTCTCCTTAAGCTGAAAAAGTGCTTTATTGGGTGATATCAACCATACAATCCACACAGCTAAAATACTGAAGAATGGTGCTACAATAAATAAAAAAAAAAACTTTTTGGCCACAGCTGAGTAGAAGATTTTGTTGACTCATAATAAGTAAATGAGGTAAGTAAACTGCTTGAGGGGTTGGGAGGAAAGAGACACCAAGCTGAAAAACCCTGGCAAACACAACAATTAACTAAAAAATGAGCCCTCATACATCCACATTTCAATACACAAAGAAGATTTCTCATATTCATGCCCTCAGAAACACATTTTAAAACCGCAGAGCGCTACAAGCAACAGGAAAGCAATGCACACAGAAGATAACATTTAATTGTAGTCTTTTTCATCAAAAAAATCAGTATGCTTAATGTCATTATTCAAAAAAGTTTAATTCTAAATATGGGATAAACACTCTGAATGACTTAACAAAACTTAATTAAACTAGATAGCAGGATGCATATTCAGCATTGGGTGAATGCATAATTAACAAAGAAAGTTCTGTAACTCGAATAGATGAAACAGGGACCTTTTGTCCTACACCCTAGTTTTGCAATTTAGCATATGGCTACAGAGATTCAAATCTCATTTGGTATTTTAATAGGATTTCTTAAAACTTCACAACTTGGTACACTGCAGGAAGTACAACAGATACTGGCCCAATTCTTGTCTACTTTAGATGAGTGGTTTATAGTCCTTGGGATTTGGAGACATTCAAATCATCAGCATGGTTCCATTTAGGCCGACTAAGTAAAACTTACTGCAACTTCACACTTCTTAGAGGGACTTTAGCAGTATGAGTCCCAGACAAAACTGAAAACTTAAAGTTCCTTTACCATGTCAAAATCAACTATTTAAAGCAAAAAATATTCCAAATGTTACACAAATGTATGAGTATGCAGCTGGTCGGTACTGTGGAACTAGCTCAGGTATTTAAATTCAAACCTCACTACTCACAAATAAGTTTTATTTATAATACCATTTTTAGAAGAGTCACAGATTTACCGAAGCTCTGCCTAAAGTTAACTGCAGGGTGAATACTTGTCACTCTTGACAGAAAGAACAAGCCAGTCTTCTGAAGAGATGGCATAATGCTGGCATTTAAGTCACAGCTATCCAGACCCTTTAAAAGAAACTGACGTGCCCTGCACTGGGAGGGCAAACTTCCAAACTGCTCTTTCATAGTACCAGTTACTGAATTTCCAGCAACAGCTACCTAAATGCTGAGAGAGAATATGTCTTAATAAGGGGGTAGAGATGTATGGGTATATACCGTATGCATACAGATATATGAAAGATCTTTATTCCAGATCAACCACCATTCCACCTTATCAGTTTTAGCCTACCATCACTACAGATGCCGTATGTTAGCTCCACCATCACCACTTACCTTTCATGTCTAAAGCCTTACAAACAAGGACTTCTGCAGTTTATTAGTAAGATCATATATACAAGGGGCTAATGTAGCATCATATTCACACACAGTCATTTTCTTCCCATGGTATGGAACTGCTTTAGCAAAGTAAACTGCAATTGAAGCAAAGGGCTGCCTGTAAGCCCAAATAGGACACTGAAGAGACAAACCAAGGTGAATATTCACGAGCTTGATCCAGCTGTTACAGCTAACAAGAAAACACCTCTCAATGAAACCTGTTTTTTGTTGTTTTGTTTTTTTTTTTACTAGGCTTTGTCCATTTTTCCCACTGAATATTTTTTCTACAGTATACAGCAAACTACTAGAAGTAGTACATAAAGAACTTGCTTTCTTCTATGCATCTGCTTTTCCTTCCTTTGACTTCAGCCTTCTAATTAATGCAGCATTTTGATTGTCCCCATTTCACACTGTTACAGCTAACAGTGCTGTGCTATGACTGGCTACATGACTTCACACGACCATTCACGTGGGAGCTTATGTAAATCCACAAGATTTACTGCTTATAAACTGTGTACTAAGGCCACACTATCTTAAACCAACAGTTTAAGAGAAAAATCTCCCACTGTAATTTAGTATGCATGCAGTTATGTAGTATAGTATAATTTACTAGTTATGAACTAGCTAGAATATTTTGCAGGCAAATCAATGGGAGCATGGCAAGAATGTAATGTACAAACCACAACAGCAATGAGTTATTCCAGTAACAAATACAACTATGTCGTACTATACTTTAAAGGAGCTCAAATTGGTTTCTTAATCTAGCTGACAAGCTTTCAGAGCTTTGCCTCTATCCCATCTTCAAGCAAACTCCTCAGCCTTGACACAGCTTTTACTAAGGTAAGCATAGGTTTGTTGTTTGGATTTAAACTGGTGCTGTCAATTTTAGCTTGCAACTGGCCGTAAGATACGTGTTTCCAGCTTGTGCAAAAACATTGCTACTCAAGAAGTCCGGCCAACAGTTAGTCCTATCGTTCCCTTTGCCACCAAACAGCGGACACACATGTTCCCTCTCAGAAGGTTGTGGATGACACTGTCCTCCCACTCCAGCCAGGAGCCCCTGTTCCAGGCACTTGGCTCTCTTCGTGATTCCCTCACACACTGAGAGTGGCTTCAAGTTTGGAGACGGGGTGGGAGGGGAAACAAAGAACATCCGTACAGGAAGGCTGCGCTCTGGAATCATCCACTTGTCAACCTTAAAGCTTCAGCAGCATACTAAAGCCTTCACCATTGTGGCATCCAACAGGCCCGCACCACTCCTGATGCTTGCCATTTGTGACTGTTTTTAACATCGAAAGAACAGCATCATTTAAAACAAAAATACACTTCTTTGCCCACAACTCTTTTACTGTGTATATCCAATTATGTTAGTTCACTAAAATTTAAAATTGGCAGTAGCTGACCTGTCCCTAACTAGACATAGATAAGCAAACTATTTTTTGCGATATGGGTAGTTTAATTTTTTTTAAATCTGATATTCTGCTAGATTTATTTAATGCCACCACTAGGCTCCCATTAAAAAAAAAAAATTGTCAAGGATTGCATATATAGATGTCAAGTTTAATTTTGTTAATTCTACACATCTGCCTTTTAATTTGACTTCCATTTTGAGTGTAAATGGAACATGCTCATGTATAAACCTTTCCATAATTAAGGTGAGTGTCATTTTTGTCAAGTGATTAAAAACATTATTTTAGAATTCAAATTACTGTCTCTTCACTAGCATGACAAGCAAAATTGGAAAGCTGTATCAACTGGAGTGCCAATTTCAGCTGCGGTGAAATTGTTATGTTACACTACTAAGAGAAATATTTAACAATTGCAAAATAAACCATTAACACCTTTGTAGTCACATTCTCCTATCTGTTAAAATTACAGCAATCAAGTGAAAGACATGTCAAGTGGGGTTTTGAAAAAGAGTTCTGTATATCCTCATTTCCTACCATCTCTACAGGTCTCTAACCTCTTCCTTCTCACCTTTTCCATCCTTAGCCCCAAAAGGTAAGGCAAAGAAAAACCCTAGGCTCCACTCCTACTTCAGACTACATAAAAATAATTGTAGTGAACCTATACAGCAAATTACTGCAGTACTCACAAGAAAACTCTTGGGATTTCTTTTTAAAGGAATTTTATATTGTCTGTTTTGCTTTTATTGTTCTAAATTTAGATTTATGTTTTCCTAAAGCAAGCCTAAAATATTAAAGTACATAAATATACACTAATCATCTTTTAAATGAAAAAAATATTACACAATTGATGTTAAGTTTCAAGAAGTCAGGCCAATGAAGTTTCTTCTGGATAAGTGCAGTATTCCTGCCGATCCCTCCTGGTTACAGAGGCTGGTGCCTCTCCTCTCCTAAGCAGGAGTCCATCTGTCCGCTCTCTATCTCGCCGCCTCCTCTTCCGCTCAACACATGCTTTGTATGTCAATGGCTTAATTAGTTAACAGTTGGATTAATTCAAGTGCAATAGTGTCTAACTGTATTTAGTTTGGATTTTCCTGCTGCTTCTCACACCGCACGACACAGAAAAGCTTTTGGGATCATTTTCCCCTACCCTCCCCCACAGTAATATAAGGTAGTCTGCCAAAACTCTTATGGACAGGTGCTAACTTTTCATCTATATTCCAAAAATCTCAACTACAGCACTGTTTTGACAATTCATGAAGTTCATTTTTAAAAGTGCAAATCTTTAAGAAAATGTTAGCATGTGTTTTCATTTAAAGTACATAACATGAAAGTACTGTATGCAACTAATAAGTTTAGAAGCTATTATGCACACATTACTTCAACTTCAGTATTTATCCAGAGAGCAAAAAATTCCATTACTAAAAAAAAAACAACCCTGTTTTCTACAGTGAGAATATTACTATTAAAATAGAAATAGAAAATTATGTGCCGTACTTTGATACAACTGGTTTGTGCAGTAAAGCTGATGAAGAAAAATAAGTGTCTTCTGATTAACACTGATAATTGCTCTAGCAGAAATAGTATTTTCAACACCAAACATTCTTTTCAAGTGACAAAAACAGAGTAAAATTCAGCCTGGATTCAAGAGCCAAGATTATTTTTTTCTCTCTCTCTCACACACCTGCTCTGCCAGCATTGCTGATCACAACATGAAATTAGGAAGTGGATTTTTTAATTCTAAATCGACTTTCCTTTTACTAGCATTTGTTTTCAGCACTAACAGCTATTTTATTAAACAGCAGAACTATCAGCAAGGGACAGAAAGCCTCATTTCATGTAACTTTATTTTGAAAGTGGAATAAGTACTTATCTTACTATGAAAAACAAGAAGCCACCTTCACATACACACTCATACTTGCATTGAGAGGTGGGCCCACGTGAACCGCAGGAGGTTCAATAAGGCCAACTGCAAAGTCCAACACATGGCTTAGGGCAACCCAAACCCAAGTACCTGCTGGGTGGAGAATAGATTGAGGGCAGCCCTGAGGAGAAGGGCTAGAGGGTGTTGATGGACAAGAAGCTCAACATGGGCTGGCAAGGAATTACATTAACAGGGAGGCAGGCTATATGCATGCAAGTATTAAAGTATATATTTCAAAGCTCGAGGGGAGCTGTTTATAAGGGCATGTAGTAATAGGACAAGGGGTAATGTCTAAGCTGAAAGAGGGTACATTTAGATTAGATATTAGGAAGAAATTCTTCACTGTGAGGGTGGTGAGGCACTGGAACAGGATGCCCAGAGAAGCTGTGGATACCCCATCCCTGGAAATGTTCAAGGCCACACTGGATGGGGCTTTGGGCAACCTGGTCCAGTGGAGGGTGTCCCTGCCCATGGCAAGAGGGTTGGAACTAGATGATCTTTTAAGGTCCCTTCCAACTCAAACCATTCTATGATTAAAACCCACTCAGAATCATATTCTAGTTTAAAAGGATATGGAGTTTTAGTCAAATTTAAAAAAGCACTTGAGCATCTTGGACAACTGGAAACAGGAGATGCAAGTCCACTTTCTGTCACTTCTATGTTTAAGAAACTAGCTTTCTCAAACTCATTTTTAATATAATTCCAAAGCAAGTGATCCTTTTCCTTTGTAAAGAATCTATTCTGACTTGTATCTAGGCTAGTTTAGCCATGTAGACAGAAAACAGACAAAAAGTATCAAAGCATTTTGGATCACTTAAGGTGATCCAAATAGGGCCAAGCTTACAGCTTTACAGGATCACTTAAGGTGATCCAAAATGAGAAAATAAAGTAATCCCTCTAACTCTAGCTTGAATTCAAGCCAACAAGATAATCTAGACTATGTTCAACCTCTGGATAAACAGATTATATCTATTTCAAGTTTTGCTAGTGCAAAACACTGGCAAGGAGAAACAGCAGGAAGTCAAATGTTCTTTAGTTAAGAAACTGTTATTGCACATTTCATTTGTAATTAACACTCAAGAAGCACTTTAAACTTTTTACTTTGTAGCCTAAAACTACAGCAAGGAGTTACTTAAAAGTTCCTTTCACCAATGTTTTCTTTCCTTCACTGCTAAAGAAACCTGATCCCACAAAGGGAATTTAAAGAATCATCCACTTTGCTTCTAGAACAATTCCTACCACTTAAGAATCCCAATATTTATCTTGACAGAAATACATTAAATTAGTCTCTCTCCATAAGAGTGAGATTTAGTAGGCCATCTTTTTTATGTTTCATCTAATTAAAAACTTGCAGGCAGAGCTCAGGGCTACTGCAGAAACAGTTGGACAAGACACTTTGTTTTAAAAAGGTTTCTTCATCCTTAACAGCTGTGCTTTTTGAAGGTAGAAAAGGAATTTCTTTAGTTTTAAGCTCATGTTCCATTCTAGTGGTAACTTCAACTAAGCATCCTTGCCTGCCAAGCAGTAAGCAGCTGCCTACTCCTTGAACTCCAATCTCCACTATACTGTCCAACTTATACCATTACCTATATCAGCTCATACCTACTAAGAAAATATATATAAAGATTATTTATATAAAAAAATGGTTTTGGACACAGTCTTCTGTTCAAAGGCAACCCATTCTTGTCCATGATTTTTAGAGGGAGGAGAAAGTGGAAAAGATGGGTTATAAGTGGTCTGATGAACAATGATTACTTTTCTTAAAATAAATCCATTATTTCTTCTGTAGAGATACTACACAATTTTAAAGTCATTGCTGTATTCAGAATAGTTTGTGCAATCCTAAATTGATAGAATTAGGTAAAATGAAAAAAAAAAATCAACCACACAATGATACAGTATCTACTTTAGGAAATCTCAAAAACTTCAAACAGTTACAGTCCCACAAAAAAAGAAAGTGAAGCAAAGTGAAAATGCTTAGTTTTTGGAAACATAGAATCATCAAAGACATGAAGGTATAAAAGAAGATAAATTCCATAAAACTATGAACATTTTAGAACTGCACATTGCAGCAGCAGTTACTGTGCTTTTTTTCTTTTGCCTAAACAACTCATCACATGTGAAACAGCAGATAATCCTTCCAAATTTTATACTGAAAAACAAAAAATTTGTTTCTACCACTTGATGGCTTGCTTAGAAGCATTTGTAAACAAATAATTACTCAAGCAAACTCCTTAAAATCAGTAGTTTCTTCTAAAAACAGTGATAAACCAAACGTTTCAATGAGATATGTGCAGGATGTGTGTGATTTTTTTAAACTGAGAATTAAACTTATATGTGTTTGTGTATAATATTTATATATATTGTGAAATACACACACACATAAAATCTATTACTTAAGCTTACTGTAGAAAGATTTAGTCATTAACTTCTGCATAATCTTTTAGTACCCTGGCTTCCTCAGGCTATAAAATTGGTCGCATGAGTTTTGTTTATTTCTTTAATCCACTGGTGATATTATATCTGCTACTTGCAGCAGAATTTTCAGAGTCCTCTGAACTATGACATTATCCCACTAACTTTAAGATGAAACTGCTTTGGATGCAGTATAGTATTTTGCTGTGATATTTTATTATTTTAAAAGTACACATGACAAACTAAAAGTTCCCAAATAAGCAATACTCCTCATCTAGATGAAAAAGTTATTTTAAAAGTACTAAGTTAGCAACATAAGTTTAGAGTATTTTTACCTGAGACTGGACTAAATATAAAGAGAGACTCTAACTGCCTTATTAGGTCAGGTTACAAATGTGAAGGAATGCAAGTGGAAGAAGCTAATTCACATTATCTATCATAATTGCCAGGAGGAGTCCTCCAGTAAGACATGCTCAACAAGACTAAAAATTAATTTCCACGTTGTCCCTAGTGATCAAGACTGTTGTCTCTAACTACAGTCAGTTATGTCACATATCTTTGTGGAGTTTTTTTGGTAAATGAAATGTGGTTAAAAGATCCCCATTGCTCTTCAGCCCTGAAAAAAAAGTAATGTTTTTCTTTATTAAAAAGGAGGAGAAAAGCTATAAACAATAATGTAGGGCTTAGAAAGGAGCCTGAGTTTCTCAGCTGTAATATCAAGTGGCACCTTGACTACAGGCAGTACTGCAACCAGTATTATGGAATCCAGTAAGCAAAACTCAACAGAAAACCACATAAATGATTTTTCAAATTATACTGGCAGCAGAAGGGGATCTGCAAGAAGGAAGGTCCAGGCTCCAGGAAGGAAGGAAAATACATGCCAGTCAGCCTCACCTCAGTCCCCAAGAAGGTTGTGAGCAACCGAAATGGATTTACCAAGTGGAAATCATGTGTGACCAACCCAATTGCCTTCTATGATGAGATGACTGATGTTGAGGACAAGGAGGGGGGCTTAGATGTTGTGTACCTTGCCTTTAGCAAGGCCTTTGACACAATATTCCACAGTCTCCTTATCACAAAATTGGTGAGGTATGGCCTGGGCAAGAAGATAAGGTAAGTGAAAAATTGACTGGATTGCTGGATGCAGAGACACATGATCTGTGGTGCAAAGTTCAGCAGGCAGCCAGCAACTAGGTGGGAACCTTCAAGAATCAACATGGGGAACGATGTTGTTTAATGTCTTCATTAAGGACCTGGGTAACAGGACAGAGTGCCAGTAAGTCTGCACTGAATACTAAACAGGGGTGAGTGCTCAATATGCTGGAGGGTAGAGCTACAGTTCAGAGGCATGTCAGCAGCCTGGAGAAACGGGTTGACAGGAATCTCATGAAGTTCAGCGAAAACAAGTATAGGCTTACATGTGGGGTAGAATAACCCCAGGCCACAATACAGCCTGGGAGTCAACTCCGTGGGAAGCAGCTCTACAGAAAGGGGTTCAGGCGTGATGAACAAGAGTCAGCAGTGTGCCCTGGTAGCAAAGGCAGCGAACAGCATCCTATCCTGTATCAGCTAAAGTATCACCAGCAGGTCCAGCAAAGTGGTCCTTCTTCTCTGTTTGAACATCTAAGACTCCCCCTGGATTACTGTGTTCACTTTTGGTCTCCCCATCTCGAAACTGACCTACAATATCCAATTCCACCATAAGAGATCTTGTGCCAAAACAAAATACACCCATATACCGAAGCCACAGATTGGCTACATTGGCTACCAAGGGAACAGTAGATTGAAAAAGTTTATTGGTGCTCCTGAGTAATATTCTGACCCTCCCCTTCTGTGACTGGGAAGTAACACAACTTTTAGAAGTATTTTCCCTCTCCTCCACACCCCGCTGCTCACCTTTATCTTCAAAGATAAGCAAAAGCAGCAGTCTCCTACACACCTACCACCAACATAATAAAGGGCATCTACTGCCTAAACACTGGAATCTGAAGAAACTGCTACCAACATTATATTCATTGATTTTAATACTGGGG
>VXBL01010536.1:447950-458141 GCA_013400195.1 Aramus guarauna
GGGGGGGGGGGGTTGTTCTTTTAATTCCAAGACTCCAGTCTTCAGTGCCAGCACCATGAATCTAGTTTCAGTTTTGACTCTTGCTTGCTCTGATCACCCCTTCACTATATCTAATTTCTCTTCTCAAAAATTTACTGATAGTTCCCCAACATTTTTTAATGTAGTGCTTTTTAACCAGCTTCATAATTATCAAACTACAAAATGAAATTGATGCAAAAATAGAGGAATCTCAAAGATCAGAGTATGCACCACAAAGAAGCAGTTTTCAGTAGCCAAATAACAAATAGATCCCAAGTTGCAAATACAGTGCATTTTCAAGAAGAAACTTAAATCCACTGACAGAATACTAGCACCTTCCTCCGAAGATTGTGATGTTACTCCATTGCTTCCTTCTTGAGTTTAAGCTTGCTACAGTTAAGCGCCATAAGTTTTCTCCAGTTACAAAATACAAAAACTCTGATACAACCACTATTTCACTACAAATTCCCAGTAGTATCTGAGAGTACATCTGAACTCCTATAAGGCCAAATTTCCTGTGAAGCATGCTTACTGGATGAAGACAAAGTAACTGTGAAAACAGACATTACACAAAATGACAAAAACCTTTACAAAGCTAGAGTAAGTCTCAAAACCTCTAGTTGCAACTGTTTTTGTGGACAGAATATCATCCAGTTGCATAAAATAAAGCAAGAGAAAGAGATTAGTTCAGTGTCTCAGCAGTCCACAACATCAAAAGACGACCACAACTTCTTTAATGAGCAATTGATGCCTAACTCTTGGCAGAATGGACAGTGCCAACAGAAAAAAAAGCAGCACTTATCCTAGAATCATAGAATCTTTAGGGTTGGAAAAGACCTCTAGGATCATCAAGTCCAACTTGGAAGGTATGGCAAAAAACACCTTTACTTAAGAGGGGAAAAAAGTGTTTAAATATTATTGCCTTTTTCTAAATGGATAAATGTAATGGGAATATTAATAACAACAACATTCCCAATCTTTCCCCTTCATGTGTTTAATAACCCCTTTCCCAGTCCCACAGAGTTACTGTGCCAACTACTCCCTGGATATCTCCCAGGTGCATATACCTCCTGTCCACTGCAACACTGAAGAGGTAGAGCAAGCGTGAACATCTGCAAATAAAGTCTACAAAGAGGGACAGTTCTATGAACTTGGTCGAATACTTCATTCTCAAGCATCAGGGCATGGAATATTTCCAACAAATTGAAATTAATTGGGTGGAGGAGTGAGAAGGGAAGGAAACCACAAAAATGATGCATCAACTCTTGCCACTAATACTTCAAGACTATAGACTGAAACTAATTATAGATGAAACTAATTAAGTCATTTGAGTATCCAGCTCTCAGGGCAAGTTTACAGAAGATATCTAAAAACCTCAATCGTTGCCATTTGTGCAAGAACATCAGGAGCAAAAAAAAAAACAAACCTAACCAAAGTAAAGCTAGCTAACCTTACTCATAACTTTTTTCTGTAGGCACAGATGCCTTCAGAAGTCACAGAAGGAACGATGACATGCCCTGTTTTCAAAAGGACGGGAATTATTTGGGATATTGATTCACTTCAGATCTAAACAAAAGGAAACGCAGGAAAGCACTATGCGCTTCCCTCGCACTGGGCCATGCAGTTGGCAACTTCTCCTGCATTCCCACCCTCATACCTCTCCAGAAGGCTAGTTCACCAAGACAAAACAGTTGCTGTTTAGCTGCTAGATCTGACACAAGAAGCAACATCACACCAGCTTGTGTCTGGGAGAAGGGAGAAAAATCTCTTTAGTAGCAGCCCAAACTAGATCCAGGTAAGTCAAACATGAAATGGCAGTTTAGGTGTCTTAAATTCTTTTATGCATGTAGGATATCTAAAGAAAAATATATGGCCAACCCAGTGACAGCAGCAGAAAAACAAATATAAATAAGGAAAAAACAATAAAGAAGAAGGAAACACACAAGAGCAACAAATAATAGACAAAAGAAGAGTCATACAGACAGCAAGGTGGAAGTATTCATAGACTAACCTAGGTATATTATTCCACACACCAGCAACGCAGTTACTTTGATGACTGGAATACAGAAAAATGCATAAAGAAGAGAATAGTTATGGGCAAATCTCTAGAAACCCAGAAAGAAAAATTAAGAGTGCAAGTGTAACGTTATATTGAGATTATTGAAACAGAAAAATAATTTTAAATAGAAAACAAAAGAAAGTAATGTACTGGTAAAATAAATCACAATTAAAAGAAACAGTAATGGGCAAGAATAGACCATCATTAATTGGAGAATTCAGTAAAGGAAAATACCCAATAAAGTAATAGAACAGCTTAGAAATATTTGCTTTCAGTCTCACTATTGCTAACTTGTAATTTCCTTAAGAATTAAGAAGCTGCAGTAGGGCAACTGCAAACTGAAAGACACAAGACCAATACTATTTGAAGTCCAAAGCTTAAAACCAGAATAAAGGAATAAATAAGACTTATTTCAAAGTTTTAGTCACACCTGCAAGTCAAATTAATGCAAGCATGAAGCACAAAAGAGAGAATGCAGTACATAGGGGTAAGACCATAAGGCAAGGTGCTAGTACTAAATGCTTGCACACACAGAGTGAGGGTAAATAAACGTTTAACACTACTACTACAGAATATTCAATTTAGAAAAAATTGTCAACTGTGAAAAGGAAAACTGTGGTTAGGGTGAAAATTTAAGAGCCGTATTGTCCTAGCTTAGCATTATAAAGAAATATCATGTTGTCATACAATGAAAATTACATTCACACAAAACAATGTTTTCCACAAGAATTTTAAAGTTATATGTAAGCAATAAATGGACCATAATAAGTAATTCTCATTTCATTGAATGTACAATCAGATTAAATCTGTAATTGAGACATTAAATCACAAGTTTTAAGACTTCCATAGTATATGATTTTACTTTACAATGTTAATGAATTTCCATTTGTTAGCATTGTGATCAGAAATATTGAGTATATAAACCATAAAGAGGTTTCCCCCCCCCATGTTAAAAGAGGTTAGCTACCTCAATCAAACACAGATTTCACTAAAAATTAAGATATCTATCAGTAATAAATATGCCAAGCTATACCGAGGAGGGAGGAACAACACTCAGCATAGCATTTTAGGAAAAAAAAAACAAACTCACACACCAAAATAGACACAATTTCAAGCACAAGTAGTTCCTTCAGTGGATAAGGAAAACATACCATTTGTACTGATCTTATTATTTTCAAGATATCACAAAGATCATTATATATGCTTCAGAAAAGTAAGAAGATACAATATCATAAAATACTACAAGATTTGGGAAAGCTGAAAATAAACAAAGTTTTGAGTTATTAAAGAGGACACGGAAAGCAAAGGTTTAAGTGAAGAGGTGCCAGGCCTCACACAGAAGAAAGGACCCAAGACTCACCAGAGACACCTCTCCTCAGTCTGCAGCAGCAGTCAGAATAGCAGCATGGCAACAAGCAAGGCTTCATCATGTCTCTAAGTCAAACAGTTCCAAGATCATTTTCATGATCAGCAAAACTTTAAAGCAATCACTCTTTCTACAGTAACACACGTTGGATACTTATTTCCTAAAGCATGTACACCACCAGATTTTTAACTCATCCGCACAGTCTGGAATGCCAAATGCTGAATATTGGATGACTGGGAACATCAGGCACATTCTTTCCCATTGCTTTCGGTACCAATTAAGAGCCATAAGAGAAATTATCCCAAGTCTGAGGAACTGTTTCATAATCAGTTGGATAGCAGTGGCACAAATTTCACAGTGAATTTCTAGAGTATTTTCTACTTGGCCTTGTCTAACAGCACCGACAGGAAGAGCGGAAATGCAGAGCATCCCACAGGATATGTGGCAATTCAAGTTTCCTGCTCAAGTTTGTTCCCTCACATCACAAGGGATAGCCAAACCTATACTGCCTCAGAAGCAACAGCAGAAATTCTTAGAATTGCAAAAATATACTGAAGAACAGGAATACATGATCTTAAAATAGATCAGATATTTATGAAATAGCATTCTGACACAAACAGATTTGATTGAAATAGAACTGGGATTACCTTGTTCTTCCCAGAAGCATGGGGTTAAGGGAAGAAAGGCAGAGGAATGGACATAAAAAAGTAAAAATAAAGTCACATGGTAACAAAAGTACAGCTGCATTTAAGCAGCTAATACTTTTCAAAGTAAGCCCCCAAATTCATGAGCATTCTTCAAAAGAAAATGTGTAAAGCTTGCCTTCCTACCCACAGCTCCAACCACAATGGGATACTGAATTAAGCATTTTAGATATCAATGTTATAGACAACAGGTACCTATGAACTTTTAATTAGATCATATTACCCTCACTTGAATGAACATAGTGCTATTTTCACCTGTGAAATAAAAAAAAACAAACCAGTTCTTGATATTTAATATTCCTGATTATCAAAAATTCTTCCAACCAAGTCAAGGCACAGAAGGTACATCATACAGGCCATTTGATGCAGGAAGGGCCTTAAACTCATCTCTGCTTTGCTTACTTTCCATTATCTCCTTCTCTGGCTGGTGAGGTTCAAATCAAATTGGTCTTGTGCTTACTGTGAAAATATGCAGAGCAGCAGGCCTGCAGAAGTTTAAGGGCCACTGGTGCCCACTAGCTTTAAAAGAAGCTACTATGGTCAAACTATATTCTGTCCTGGGAAACCCCTGGACTTTCAGAGAATCCCACTTGAACAAAAGTAGTTAAAAATTTGTGAGGCTTTTTTAATGTTTGTAAAATGCCAGTGTTAAAATACAAGAATAAATTTGACTCACACTGTTTTAACTGCAATGCTGAGACTGCATCCCCTTCCACACAGAAAACAGAAAGCTACCTCCCCTCTCTTGAGGATTTTACAACTACTAGGAATTGACCTCTTTTCCCAAATAAATGGCAGTTATAAAAGGAGTCCTCTAGCTGAACATATCTATCATCTATGCTTACTCACATTAAAAATAAATGCCTGTTTCACCTCATACCTATAATCACAATTACACAGTCATCATTTTAAGGTGTAATACTATAGAAATTGTGTAAACAAGGTTAGAGTGCTCTTGTTAAAACATTTCAGTATGTTTCAATCATAAAATAATGCCTTGTTTTTTCAATTCAGAAACCAGACATTACTTACTGGGGGGAGAACATGCAATTAAGCCCAAGATCACGATTCCTTGTACTTCTTGAAGTTTCTCTCTCCAGTAACTGCGAGTGCCAATTACAATTGATTTTTCTATTATTCCAGCCTGGGTACTCTCAGCTAAGCAATGGTGAAAAGTGCTAATGGGACTTCAAAATATTAATTCTTTGATTGTTGCCAATAACTAACTTACAACACCAATCGTTTCTTGTTTCTAATAATAGCAACTCTCCTAATGCTAGTTCAAAGAAAAACATGCTTTGTCATCTTTGTAAGGGTGGGGAGAGAGGGACAAACATATTTAAAACAGAGATAATTCCCTAGAGTGCAACCAGACAGAGGAAATCATCATTTGGAGCTCCTTCAGCTATCTAACCAGACATGCTATTATTATTTTTGTTGAACTAAGGAACTTTTACCCTTTTCTTCTTCCACGCTGTTTTGGGGAATGGTCCAGACTGACATTTTAGAGTTGTTGCAGAACTCTGCATTCAGTCTCAGCAGCTTAGGCCCAACTGCACACTCTAAGAATGTCCCTGAGCGTTTAGACACTATCTTTTGCTGATAGCCAGACAAATGTTTTAAAAACAAATACTAGGAACATACGACACCCATTCTTTGTAAAAGGTTAATTTTCCTTATTTTACCATTCCTCACATAATTTTGACACTCCACAGAATATGGAGTTATTAAAAGAGCTGTGATAGCAACAATTAGGGACACGAAGCAGACCAGCAGTCTACCAGGGTAGACTTCATTTACAGAATATACTGAAGGAGAAAGAGAAGCTTTTTACCTTCTGAGGGCTTGCAACTGATGCTCCAGCTACATCTCAGCTGGCAAAACACTGGCACAAAGGCAAAGCCCCAGCATACAAGTTTCACAAAAGGACAGAAAACTGATTTCTTTCCATGCCCTGCTGTCTACACATTTGACACTGTCTCTACCAGCAAAACATAGTGCAGTCACAAGAAGCATCAGAGCAACCTTTCACAGCCACCTAGCAAGGAACAGGAAAAAATTAACAATGCTATAGTACATCAAGCAGTTAACTGTGTTCTGCATCTTTCAGAGCTGGACTAACATATGCATTACAATGTGCTACCGTTTCAGTAAAGCTAATTCATTATTATTCTAAAGCAAATTAAAACAAGCTGCTGAGTGAACCTTTATTCTTAAAAATCAGGCTAATTTGCTTGGTTTTGCTCAAAACCAGTTCTTAATGGTTACCAGCTATCAAAGTTTAACAAAAAAGTTTGTTAAACATCTTTTATGAATAAAAGGTAGATTGTTTAACAGAAAGGAAACACTACATGTAGTTACTAAATTATCTTGACTGGCTACAATAACAAGAAATACCAAAGTGTCCGAGCCCATTTCATATGGCTCATTTTCAGTTGTGGACAAGAAAAAAAAAAATTTCCTACTTTGTCACATTTCAAAAGTCTTCTCACCCATCACTAGTACTGCAACAAAGTACTCTCCCTAAGCTGAGAATTAAGTTGTTGAAAATTTATCTGATAATAAATCCAGAAGAAAGTCCTCACTAAGCATCTCAAAGGAATTTAATGAGCAACTTGCAAGGAAAAAAATAGAAGATATCTACTCCTCACTTTCTGAAGTGCCTTCTTTAGAGGGAACACAGGCTGCAAATGCAGACAGCATAGGCCATCAATTTGAAAGACATTTTAAAACTTCTTGTAAACTAAGTCCCATCAAAATCCTATTTAATGTTTGTTCCCATCAGAATTTAAGACACTGTTGACCAGCAAGAGCCAGAGTTGTAAAACACCAGCTGCCTCACTGTAGTCAGAGCAGTACAGTTGCTACCACAAAAGAGGCAAGAATGGTGAAGATAGTTGTCTGAAAACACAAGAGACAGATCATTGCAACTTGTGTCCATCACAGCCTCATCAGACAACAAAGTGCTGAAACAAGTAAGTCTCATGGAAACAGGCTGCACTGGGTCTTGAAAAACAAAGGAGACATCTGATGAACAAGAAAAGGGGAACATGTGAAAAGACACAGAAAGGCCAACCCAACAAACTAGGGAAACGATTACCGCAGCAGGACTCTGAACAGATGAAGGCAGAATGTATTCAATGTGACTGCAGAAATAAGTTCCAATGGCCAAGATGATGAAAAAGTGGGGAATGGCATTTGCTAAGTAGGTAAATAAGTATATATGCTTGACATCCAATGGCATGATTTCTGATGTAACTAAAATAAGACCACCTGCAGTAAGGGCCAAATAAAAAATACACTTGGTATTTTTTTCCTGACAGGAAGCACAATCTTCCCCTGAAATTACTGATTACAAGGTCCTAATCCTAACTGCATCCACACAAAACTGGACTGAATCTGCTGGGGTCTGCATATACAGATAAAGTTAAAGGATGTAGGAAACTGATCTTGAGAAGTTGTCAGTTATGTTTTAACTGCATGATAACAATACATGTAGATCAAGATTCTGCCTTTCCTTCATGCTTAAATATACTTAAGAATAATATTGTCTACATTGTTAAATTATAAAACTAACAGTTATAGTGGGGGGAATGTTTCTAAATTTTTAACATCTTAAAAAAAGTGACAGTGACCTTGGCCATTCTAGACAGTAGCAGACTACACAAATCTACAAATATCCAGCATTTTTTTTAATCTCACTTCACTATATGTTCTTAAATAAAATAGTTACTTTGAGAGAGGAAGAAAACCCAACAGACTTACCAGCTGTCCAGTGTTCTCCCTTCTCAAAGTTATTAAAAGTCATTAAGATAAATTTAGGCAGCCTACAGACATAAGCAGTTTCCATTACTGCTCTACTCTAATGTCAGTCTGCCACACATTCCACCTCAACTTTCACACATAAATAAAAAAAAAAAAAAAAAAAAGAGAGAGATAGATTTTGGTGTTCATAGAATACTATACATAAATAAATAGGCTTGAAGCAATCTGCATCTTCCTACAAAGCATGGAAAGGGTTCACGGGTGTGACTGTATGCAGTTTTCACAAGGAGTTTTAGCTACCAAGTCACCATTGGAACACCCAAAAAAGCACGCTGGAAAGGACTCCTTCCAGTTCATATGCAGATGCGTCCTCTGACAGCCAAAAGCTGCCTGGTTATTTGAAGAACTTCCCACAACTGCTTTTCAGGCAGGCAAGCAAAGCCCGCAACTTTACTAGACTCCTCCTTCCCCCAAAATTCAAAGTAATCTCCTTGGCAGAGACCAAGCTTCATACTTCACCCTCAAGTATCTTGCCTACAAGTATTTTATATGCAGCAACTAGAAGTAAAGGGCATCAGAACCCAGTCCGACAGACACCAAGGCTAAGTCTCATAACTGGTCATCACACATACGAGCCCTAGGTTTTACCTCAAAAAGCCAACGGAGCAAGTGTCATCTATGCTGCTACACCAGTATTATTAGGAAAAGATTTTCAGTTCCAAGACAATAAAGTGTCTTGGACAGGCACACACAGTCATCATCAAACAGAACAAACAGTCCAGGATGAGGCACCGACCCAGAACGTTCTCTGCCACCCTTAAAATAATCTAAATTACTATGGTTAATGCTTATGCATCACACTCACCAACACTATTTAATGAATATTAACAACTCTGACCACCCACTAACTACCCTTCATGCAAATATAGGTCATGCATTTTTACAGGTTTAATTAGTTGGCAAATTTTACCATCTCAGGGAAATCTGAGAGCTCATGGCACTACAGAACCACTTTCCTAATGCCCTGAAACTTTGAACTGATGCAAACTGAAAGCTTCAGGATACTTTTGTAACTATCATTCAGGAAAACAAAGCTAAATTTTTCAGGTGTCAGAAAGCAAACCTTCACCCTTCAAGATTTAAGACAATTCAGTTTTGGACAAGTAACCTTCACCACAGAATAAAATGACAAATTATAAAACAGAGGTAATGCAATCATCATGTTGGAGAAGTATCTGCATGCCAGACACCTGGCTCATATAGTAAAAATAGAAAAATCAATCAGTTTTTTGTAAAGAAAGCTGAGTATGGGGGGCAGTCTCATTTCTAGCAACTAGAAAACACCACCAGATCCCCCTATTTGAGAGCACCTTTGGACACAGTAGCCATTTCTAGCTCCCGCTGATCCTCGAATACCTGCCTGCATCACAGCTCAGCTGCTCTGGGACAGAAACCCCCTACAAGGGAGAGGCAAACAGAGCCAGCTAACTTCCACCAATTACCTACAATCACAAACTCCTGCAACAGCAAAACTGTTCGGTTTAAGCCGTTTCAGAAGAAAGCAAACACGGAGCCTTGACGATGCTACCGCAGAGGAGGAGGCCAGAGGAGCTGAAGTCGGAGCCAGCGCTCGGGGCCCAGACGGGGACATCTCTCCGGCGAGGCCTAGGGCCGAGGCAGGCCCCCTCCTCACCAGGTGTGCTCCTCCAGAAACGGGGCCCGCCGCGCAGGAGCAGCCCTGCGGCCCCTCGCCGGGCGGGAAAGCCCCACCGCCGGCGGACCGCGGGGGAGGACGGACCGGCCCCGGCCGGCTGCCGCACGGAGCAGACGCGGCGGGCCGCGCTCCGCCGCAGCACTGGAGCGTTCCCCTCGCGTCCCGCCCTGCCAGCCCCTGACGGGGAACGGGCGCCCGGCCGGGGAGAAGGGAAGGGTGATAAGAGGGGCCTGGCGCTGCCCCGGGCGAGCTGGCCGGCGCCTCTGCCCTCCCCGGCCAAGGGGGACGCTGCCTGCTACCTCAGCAGGTCGGAGGCCCCGGCGGAGGGCAGAGCCCCCCGTCCGCGGCAGGTCGCGAGGGGCAGCAGCCCGCTCGGGCGAACAGAGCCGCTCCCCCCTTCCCGCACCCCGTCGGCCGTGGCAGGGCTCTTACCTCTGCTAACATTATTACCCCGCTGCGCTGCGGCGCCTCGGCGGCTCTAGCCCCGCAGCATGGTGAAGCCTCGCGGCCGCGCGGAAAGCTCCCCCCAACCCTGCGGGGAGGCGAGGCGAGGCGAGCGCCGCCA
>VXBL01010536.1:458151-509356 GCA_013400195.1 Aramus guarauna
CGAGGCGAGGCGAGCGCCGCCAGCCCCCTGCCACCTCCCTCAGCGGCCGCCCGCCGCCCCCAGCCCAGCAGCCGCCCTCGCAGCTCGGTCCAGAGAAGCCGCCATCTTGGGAAAGCTACGTGCGCCGCCGCTCCCCGCCCGGCGCGCCCGCCCATTGGGGCTGCGGGACGCGGGACCGCCCCTACCGGGGCTAGCTCACGCCCCGCCGCGGCCCGGCCCGTGCTGCCGCTTACCTGGGCCGGAGGGGCCATAACCAGGACGGGCGGCCCGCTGCCAAGGTCCGGCCCCAGGGCTGCGGTGTAGGCGGCCGGGAAGGCGCTGAGGCCCCGCGGTCTGGTAAATCTGGGGGCCGGGTACGGGTCGGGGAGGTCAGTGCCGGAGCCCGTGCCCGTGCCCGAGCCCGTCCCGCGGTGATGTGCCGTGCCGTGCCCCTGAAACACTGCGCAGCCCGAAGGGAGAAGTTGAGGGTAACAAAACTTGAAACGTTGTTATCAAAGCAGCTCCGCTGTGGGTTTGGGTTTTTTCGCCCCGTTTCCCTTGAGACGCTGGTTTGCCTTGTCTCTGAGCTCTTCGGTGCCCGGCAGATGCTAATTAAAATACTTTATTAAATTCCTGACCAAGCAGCCTTCCTCTCATCCACCGGTAACGTCTAGAGCCCTGCGTGTCTTTCGCTGCTCTAGATGTTGAGAAAGAAATGTATAAGCCCGTTACCTACGGTGTTGTTAAGTAGCGGCGTAAATTGTGGAAGCGAAACGCGTCTCCTCAGAGCCGGAGCCCTGCCCG
Source organism: Aramus guarauna (assembly GCA_013400195.1). Classification (NCBI taxonomy): domain Eukaryota; kingdom Metazoa; phylum Chordata; class Aves; order Gruiformes; family Aramidae; genus Aramus; species Aramus guarauna. The sequence goes on from VXBL01010536.1 coordinate 458,935, forward strand.
CGCCAGACCAGCGGGCCCTGCTCACCGGGCAACGTCCTCCCACAGCTCGGCGTTTGAATTCGCGGAAAGATTCTTGTCTGAAGACTTGTTGCTTTTCCTTTAAACGCTGTTCGGTGGGGTTTTGTTGGCTTGCTTTTTAACTAAACTTTAAAGTTAGAAAGTTAATGTTAGGTGCGGGAGGAGAGTAGAAACAAGATGGGATTTTTTTTTTTCTGCGTTGCCAATAACACAAAACTTACAACAAAGTAGTAATGGTCAGCGGTGAAGATGGAGGGAAAGTAACACTACTGTTATAATGTGAAGAACACCAACCTTCTTCAATTACAGTGGGTTTTCTACCCAAGTAAAAGCAACCCTCTTGTTTTGCAGAGGTGCAAAGGGCGTTAGTCAGCTCTTAAGGCTGGTGGGTTTTTGTAGTTCTCTAATTTTTCCGGGGCTTGTTAAATACTTAGCACTTCAAGGTTGCTCACTTCTTAGTTTTATTTGTGAGTATTACTGAGTTTCGGTTTTACTCATACAGCTGTTTTTCCCCTGTCAGAGACCCAGCTCTTAGTCATACAGACTCAAGCAGACCCTTGATATTCATAATTGTTTATTTGCCTTTTCCAAATAATCCAAAATATTAACTTTTTCAAGTATCTAGTAAGCTTTGTACTTCTGAATCTGTATTTTTGACTGTTTCATGTTAGCATTACTCTTTCCTCCAAGCTGATCCCTCAGAGAAAATCCAAATCTCATATCACACACAACTCTATTTTAAACAATAGGTTTAACAGTAACAGAACTACGCAGTGGTCTTGCACATAGTCTTTCACCATCTCAATAAAATAAAAATTGTTCAAAAGCATTGAGCAATGGGAGTTTTGAAATATGAATTCCATTGTATTGCTTTGGTCCCCTAACATTTATTTACAGCATTCTGTAGATGCTTATGTAGAAGACAGTCATATATATATACAGAGCTGTGGTTCTTTGTTCATGGCTTTCATCACACTGCAATTCAGCCAAATAATGCCCTGTGCTCACGTCTGTGGTAGTGGAAACCCTGAAGGGACCCATAACATAGCAGAATGATCAGTAAATCATCAGTTGTGTAATTATGCAAAACCATCAACACATACTAGCTAGGTAGGAAGTAGAACCAAAATACTTAAACCACCTACTGTTTGCCATGTCACTTAGTCATAAATATGTTCTCTGGGCAAGGCACAGTATCATGAACTGATAAGATAAATTACCCAGCTTATAAAATGTAAGGGGTAAACAGGAGGTAAAAGTCTCATTATATTTATGAATATATATAAATGATAGCAGTTGAACCAAGATGATGGTCTAGCAAAAGAAACTGTCTCTTGCAACCATATTTCTTTACCTTGTATATTTAGACTCATCAGGTAAGATTTTTCAAAGTAATCACCTGTGATTTGACTTACTGCAAAACTGTATCTATCCTAAGTGTGCTAGATGTAAAAGGAGAGCAAAGCTTATGCAAATCTCACAGCAAGGTGAAGTCACAATTAGTACTCTGTACTTGAATTTGCCCCTACTTCTGCTTGGGATTTGGCAGCCCAACAGCATAGTAGTCATGGAAGCACCTTCCATTCTTGTACTGCTGGAATAAATCTACCAATATATCCACTGAAAACTGTTGCCTGGTTTTACACCTGCCAGCATAGCCTTAGTATTGTTGTAAAATGCTTATTAATGTTATAATCCATTGTTCTAATTTTTGGTTAATACAGTTTCAACTTCAAAAGGGAAAGGCAGTGTAATTGCAACAGCAGGAATGAGGCTGTGAGGAAGGACAGAACCACACAAAGGTAGACTCAAGGCAGAAGAGGAGGCAGCATCCTAAAGGAGAGGTAAGAAGAGGCAGCAGCTTGGAAAGAGGGCGATATGAGGGACTTCTTGAAAAACTAGTCTGCTGGGAGTAGCATGACAGAGGAAGAGAAAAGAAAGCTGCCCATCACTGAGGAATTAAACAGTTATGTTGCCCATTCCCATTCTAGGAATAAACTGAAAAAAAAGTTGGTACAAATTTGTTTTTTTTTCTTTTCTGGGAAGGAGGGTGATTCTAAATTAGTATGAGCAGGTCTGGAAACAAGGCTTCAACTGTGATTGAAAGGATTATCAATAGTAGGTCAGAAGCACTTGAACACTTACTTGTTTCCCTGAGCCTATCTTCAAGTGACAATAACGCTATTAGACTTGATGAATCCTCCATAAGAGAGTCATATTCCTTACATTTTATCTTTGTGCATTCGTTACACATACAACTTGGGACTGGCAGTGCAATGAGCTAGCATACTTAACGGAAGCGGTGCAGCCACATTAGTACTGTGCTTATCCAGGCAGAGCAGCACACTCGTTATTTTTCTTGTCACTTCCATAAACCCGCAAGCACTCAGAAAAACTGTGCTAGGGCAAGTATATATATCTGTAGTTGAATGGAAACCTGGCAGAAAGTTTTTGGAGCCAATCCTTAAAATACTCAAGAGAATTTTCTTTCTCATAGGCCTAGACAAGCTTAATTCAACTAGGAGAACCTTAATGCTGATGGCTGCAAATACTTTCATATGTATAAGACAACTCCTACCTGTTACGAAAAGGCTTTGTGTTCTCTGCATTTATTACAAGTTTCACGGACTATAAGCAAACAAATTTGTCTGATGGTCTGGATCCACATTTTGAAATCCCGCTGCAGACACTGGAAGCTGCGGGGAGTATCTCCTGAAATTATGGGTGAATGCAGCATTAAAATATGAAATAGAGCAGGAGGAGATAGGGATAGCACCAGCAGGCTCTCCCATCCAGAAGTTTAGAAAGATTTTTGTAAAGTGAAGCACAGTGAGTACACTAAGTTGAGAGGCAGGCTCAGAGACAAAAATATAGTTGTGAGGGGGCGGACACAGCACACACAGAAGAAGGGGCACAGGCAAGACTCAGCAATAAAAGAGCAACTGTGCCAACTCGCAGTGAAGCACAAAAGAGTGCAAATTATTTTCTGGAACTGAAAAGAGGGCAGCCCCACAACCTAAATAACTGTGAGCTCACCAGCTTATGAAAAATGAAATCGGTGACCTAATTACCATCAAGATAACCTCTGAAAGAGCAGTAACCTGCATTTGGAGGGCAAAAGGATGTATTCTTGTGGCATATACAAGAAGACAAATGAAGACTAAGGAAAGGGGAAACAACAGGCAGGGCTGGGGGAGGGACAGACTGAATGAACAACAGACCAATTTTGCTTTGCTAAGTAGTTTCATTAGAATGGCTACTAGACTGTTTCTAACTGCATCAGCAAGTCTTTCTTAACAGTCTAGAAAAGGTCTTTTACGAAATTATTTCTATATACTATAAGTTAGCTCTGATTGTCCATAACCAACTGACATAAAATGCAGGCTGGCAGTATGGTTGGAGTTTGCTTAGGGTTATTTGGTTTGGGATTGTTTTTCTTTGGGGGGAGAAGATGGGGTGGAAAAGCTCTGAAGAATGTGTAGTCATTAAACATTTCAAGCATTCAGTCTTACTATTTAAAAGCAATTCTCTGTCTTTATGGTTGAATTCCATTGCATTTCAAGTAAGATCAGATGACCCCACAAGCCTGCACAGCAGCATGATTGCAAGGTGAACTCAGTGTCTTTTATGTGTGAAATTTGAATATTCTGTTATTTCAGGATGTTGTCTATTCTGTTTTTTGGTGTGAGATGCCTGATCAGAAGTTTTGCTTCTGATCAGGATCACGACTCTGTAATTTCCAATTAAAGAACTCATTCACTTTCTGATTTCTCAGCATTCACCTGAGATGCAGCACAGACAGAACATGCAACACTACACGTGAAAGAGCCACTCTAGACAACATGATGTGAATGTTGGGCATTAGATAAATTATTACTGGAGAAGCATCATGTTTAATTTCTGATTCATCCTTTGCAATGAGGATACAATACTGCCCATCGTTCCTGTTCGCAGAATTGTTTATTGGAGGCTGAAATTTCTTTTAAAGCTTTTGCCAGCTTACATTTTGTCATGGTAGTGAACTTCCTGCGAATCAAACAGGTGTCTTCAGCGAGGATGGACACTGTTTGCCTTAGCAGCTTAATCCTAGTTGTCTAAGCAAGTGTTAGAATAAAGATAAACTATATTTCTTAATACAAAGGAAACTGTCTCAAAATTATAGTGGTGTCTCTTTCAATAGTCTGTAATGACGTGACTAGAGTCATCTTAGAATTGTAACATAGATGTAAGTCATAAGCGGCTAAGCTTCTGGCCATGGATTTTCTGTGAAAATAATGCACATAAACAGAAGGCTTCCTATGGTATTTGCACACTGCTGCTACAGAGAGGATCAGGATAGGATACAAAACTCTTTAGAAGAGTCACCTTAATTCTTAACATTCATTTGGAAGCAACCAATGCTATCCTTTATCTGGATGATACACTAATTTGAAGACAAAACTGTTAAATGGAATGCTTATTCTGCAGTATAGTAAATGATCCCATTCCCTCCTTCCAAGTGTGTCAGGACTCATGAGAATGTGTCTCTGTCTGAAGATATTTCTGCTGCTCTTCAGAGTATTTGCTGTCACCCATGCTTGACCTGAAGACAGCAACGACCTGTTGCAAAAGAGTTTGGATGGTTTATCTTCTGAGATTTGAAGTCCTGAATGTGTCTGGCAGGTAGATCAGCCTGATGGGCCCACAGGTCTGAAAAGTACCTCCTTCTGGTATCTCCTCAATCATACGTATGGCCATTTGTAGAACATCTTGCAAACAATTTGTGTACATAAGTTTTAGTTTTGTTCAGTGCCGGAGACCCAGTGGACTCAATTTACTTCTCTGGTAAGAAGAAATTGTTTGTGTCATTATATCATGGTTATCCTTTCAGGCGTTAGGTGTATGTCACAAGCATATGAAGTATGGGCCTGAATTTTGAGATTACATACTGCTTTAATAGTGATTACAGTGATACTGATATTGTGATAAGTGTTACAGCGATACTGAACTTTGCCAGTGACTCAAGACCAAAATGAAGATATCCAATGGCATGGAGAACACAAAATGGTTATATCCAAAACATTTTGGAGGAAAGTACCCACTTAATAAGACTGACAGCTAGCAAAAGAAAGACAAGTAGGAAGCAAAGCTATTCACTATGCATTAAAAAAAATAGCTCCATTTACCATATTTGTATTCTGCAAAATTTGGATTGATGGTGTCCTCTTTACATAAACCCAGATGAAGACATCATCCTGAGAAGTCTGAAAAATCTGACTAACCCTACTGCATTTAACACATGATATGAGAGGTTCTTAACTTAGGAAATACATTTAAAAACTAAAAGCTGAGCAGAGGATAAATAATCTTGTATTTTAATGCATTATCTTGGGGAGGATGAGGGGAATTAGAAGTGATTCTAAAACTTTTTCCTGTTTTGTTTTTTTTTCTTTAAGTGATGTTTTCCACTGAGTCCTAAATGCCTAATCCATAATCAACATATTTTCTAAGACAGTTAATCTGCTTATTGGGGTGGATAGGGGGGGACAGAAATGAGAAGCATGAAATAGCTAAGATAAAAATAAATATTCTGTCTGCAGTGTCAGCAACCCCAGGTGTTCAGAGCCATTAGCTCTAAGAATCATGACATTGGAAATGAAAGTTGTTTACATTTTCCCCATTTCCTGAACCTCTAAGACACAGTCAAATCATATTTTCAGGTTTTGCTTTGCAATCATAAAGGCTACAAACTTTTTAAAGCTTGTTTCTTCTTGCATTTAGTGTCATGGCTCCACAAACTTTAAGAAAGAAGCTAAATGTTGTAAATTATAGTAAATTTGTAGGACTTGGCAAACACTGTGAGGATACTGGAGGGCTTATTATACTTTTCTTCCATTGTGCGTCACTGTTGTTTGTGTCTTCTCTCCAGGTGAAGGAGTTTATTAGCATTGTATATGCTCTCAGAGCTGAAGCGCTCTCTGCTTAGACCTTTGAGGTCATTTTGCAAATTGGCTTCATTCTTCTGGTTGTTTGTTTTCCTGCCCTCTTACAGCAGTTTCTTCATAACAAAGACTGATAAAAAAAACCAACCAAAAACCCTACAAAATGTAGCCATTTAATTTAATCATTGAAAAGAGCCATAGAATATCCAAACTCCTGAAATGAAATGCTGCTTATAATCCATTAGAAGAGGACAATACAGAGGAGTACAACAATCATTGCTTATTTGAATGATGAAATTTCTCGTGGTTTTGTTGAAAATAGACCCAGAATACTCTCTTCTATGTACTTTACAACACAAGTCAGTTGCTGTTCCCCTGAAGGAGGGTTAAAAACTTATCCTATGTCAATTCCAAATTGTTTTTCATGTATTACAAGGACTACCAGGTCCCTCTTTCACCAGAAAAACCTGTTCCTCAGGCACTCCTCTTCCTCATAGTTAGGCACATAGTCAGAGAGGCTATTATGAAGAATTTTTAACCGGGTGGATTTTATATACAAAATATATCCTTGACTAAGGATTTGATACCTCTGACTGTTTCTATGGTTTGATTTATCATTGATTTGTTTTTCTCCTCAAGTTTTTCACAAGATTTTTTTTTAATGTTACTTTTTGGAAAAAAAAAAGTTTCTAATTGTAACAGTCCTTCTACAAGGTAGGAGACCTTCTAGAAGACCACTGCAAGCCATTTAGGATTAAGTTAAGAATCATTACACTCATAACTTCAACTCGTACTCACGTGTTGCCAATACTTCCCTTTCCCTTAGTGCACAAGAGTACCTCATCTATCGACCTGTGCCACCCAGACAGGGAGGTGTGAAGTGGAGCCCAGCTTTCCTGTGTGGGTTCTTTCACTTTACCAAGACTAATTGCCACTTGTCTGTTCTCATAATTTAGAACCAGTTCCCAGAAGGACAGACAGGTTTCTCCACAGTTTATTGTGAAAGAATTGGAACAAAGCATGCCACTGCTGCTGACATGAGGACATCAACACCACATCTAAGGTCATGAAGGATCAGTAAAGACAATCTCAGATAGGCTTTTGCAGAATAACTCACATGCCTGAGTATTAATCCTTTCAGCAGAGGCATATCCTAAAGTAGGATGGTGAAATTCTCCATATTAAATCCCATAATTTCCTAATAATTCCAGTTCTCTCTTGCAATAGTGCCTCTGAAATGCCAGCCTGGAAAAGGATTTGTAAGCCTAAAATGCATGTTTCATCTTTCCCTTCCTCCTTGATGTCAGTGGATTTAACAAAAGTATCATTTTTACAAGCAGTACAGATGCTGCAGTGAAATTCTATCCTCACATTAAACCAACAATACAATCACATAGTGTTTATTTGGAAACACTGAATGTAAACATCACCTGATCCAGACTACTCTGGAGTCGAAGGTGAGATTACAAAGTTCCAGACTAAGCTAAATTCCCTTAAACAGCTATGCACAGGAGTCTGCAATGCAGCTTTCAGTTGAAATTCAGATTTCCTTAGTCATCATACTGATAAGAGATTTTGGATTTACGCAGATTGATTAACAGCCTTTTATAAACCTGTTCTTGCTAGGTTCCTACAAGGATCCCCATTACAGTTTTGAGATATGAAATAACTGCCAGAAAAAGCCTGATTTGCTCTAAACTCACCAGTGCTTTGGAGGTGAAAAAGGAAAGGAGAAAAGATGTGTTCTGTCCAACTGTGATACGTGACTATTCTAACATTGTTATTTCGAATTTTTTTCATTTATTCAGTTAAAAACTTGCCAGTTAAGAACAGTATTAGCTACATCAAATTGCTCGATACAAGATAGAATTAAAAACTTACTTAATATCTTCAAATATTTCCAAACAGCAGCTAGTTCTCTAATTTAAACTCCAAATTATCTGACAACAGTGACAAAGAGCAAGGCTGGAACAGAGATTTTCCAGTTACAAAACATAACTCAATTGCACTGGATCTTTTTTTGCACCTTTCTGGAGCAGTCCAATAAATGCACAGTCAGAAAATATATCAGGGGAAAGAAACAAACCCAAGTTAGGATAGTATACTTATTGTACAATTTTAAGATATTAAAAAAAAAAAAAAAGGAATCACAGTCCCGTCTACATCCAACTGTGGCAAATAAACATCTGCCCTGGAAGTCTCCTCGTATTCACCTTCATCCATCTGTACTCTGTCTGCTCACCCAGTGCCATTTTTTTGATGTTGTTCCTCAGCCTGCAATATCTGAACTTAATCCCTCCTTTTTCATACTGGGACTAAGCTTCCCTCCTCCTTTCTGCTCCTAGGCCCTTCGTGTGGCAACATCTCCACATTCCTTTCAGAAATACCTCTCTTTCTCTCTGCTGATCATGAATATGGGTTGATATCTTCTGCTTTGCACCTGGGGAGGGTACAGTCCCAGGGGAGCAAGCAAGCTGCCAGGCTTCATCCATCTTCTGCCTCTCCCTCAGTCCAAAGATCTTCTATCTCCGAGAGGAAAGGTGCTCTGGGATAAGGCTGATGGCAGCTACCAGAAGCACTTCTGGTTCTAATATATCAGTCATTCTCACTAATGGGGAAAGGAAGTGTCTGCTGTGTAACTTTAAACTGCATAGCTTTTCAATAAGTGTGAAATGGCTTTAAATAGACATTGAATATACGTTGCAGTTCATCATTAAAGCAGATCCTGTGATTTGGTTTGTTGTTTCACCTAAAGCCTCTATCTGTGTAGTCATGTGTTTGAGCCATGTGATGATGAAAGATTCTGCTCTAGGCAAGCAAGTTTTTGTCCTTCCTCTTGACAAAGATTGCTTATGTCTGTGATTCCTAAAGCCTTAGAAAAGCAGGGAAGTACAGAAGATGCATTTCTGGTTTGTGATACAGACACCCCTTTGCTGCTCCTAAAACTTTAAGCCTTCAATAACTTTTGTATCTGTTAACTTTGTATGCTGGTTTTGGCTGGGATAGAGTTCACTTTCTCCATAGTGCTGGTATGGGGCTGTGTTTTGGATTTGTGCTGAAACAGCGCTGATAACACAGGGATGTTTCAGTTACAGCTGAGCAGTGCTTACACAGAGCCGAGGCCTTTTCTGCTCCTCACACCACCCCACCAGTGAGTGGGCTGGGGGTGCACAAGGAGTTGGGAGGGGACACAGCTGGGCCAGCTGACCCCAACTGACCAAAGGGATATCCCACACCATATGGCATCATGCTCAGCATATAAAGCTGGGGGAAGAAGAAAGAAGCAGGGAGATGTTGGGAGTGATGGCGTTTGTCATCCCAAGTCACCGTTACATGTGACAGAGCCCTGCTTTCCTGGAGATGGCTGAACACCTGCCTGCCCATGGGAAGCGGTGAATGAATTCCTTGTCTTGCTTTGCTTGTGTGTGCGGCTATTGCTTTACCTATTAAACTGTCTTTATCTCAACCCATGAGTTTTCTCACTTGTGCTCTTCTGATTCTGTCCTCCATCCCACTGTGGGGGAGTGAACGAGCGGCTGCGTGGAGCTTAGTTGCCAGCTGGGGTTAAACCATGACATTTTGCTACTGGAGTAACTTTCATAATCACTCTACACACAGAACTAAAGGAAATATATTTAAGTATCTGTAGGACTGTGACCAAAACACATTTAGATATCTTCTTACACCTGCCTACTGATTGGGATTGGGTAACTTTATTCCACACAGTGCTCCACAAGCAGATTAATATTTCAAAGGACAAGTCATCAGTATTCTGCTCTGAAATCTGGAGATTTCCAGAACTCAGAAGACCTCTTTATCACTCTAGCATTCTGTACCCAAAAATAACTATAAAGCAACAGAGCTTTGTTACCCAAGGACATTTATTTCTGGGATAATAAGGAAAAATACTTTTCTTCTCTTACCTTAGGTAAGAGCTGTGAGTAGAATTGCATTAATTCATTGGGATACACATAGCTAGGACAGGGCTAGTTACACAGAAGCTGTCATAGCTTTGTAAACTCCTCCTTAAATATTTATATTGTGTCCAGAGAAAGTTCAATTGTGAAATGAATTACAATTAATTGGAATGAATCTAGAACAAATTGGATTGTTGCACTGGAGCTAGAGAAAGCAAAATTACATCTATTTCCGCAGAACATTTTCTTTTTTTTTTTTTTTCTTTGTAGTTAACGTTCTCATAATGTATGTAAAGTACACAGCTGCTGATTAAAAGATTGCAAAAGGGATGTGGAGAAAAATCTTTTTAAACATACAGAATGAAATAGTTTGAGTGGCACTTTGTGATTTGTTTTCCAATTAGGAATGACGTTTAATTTTAAGAGTTGAGCTGTTTTTAAGATAACATTTTGTTGGTTCAGGTGCATATGCCTACTACTGTGATTACCAACTGTAATTTTCAGGATTTTAGGCACAGAGTAGGTTCAATTCTCCCTCATATATTTTCCAGTAGTCTCAGTTTTAATGTGCAAGACTATACTTACTGTTGTGACGCAAACCCTAAACAATTTATGGTTCCAGTTTTTATGTATTTCTAGATTATTAAGGAAACTATAGGTTTTAGCTCTTCACTGCCTTCACAAGTATTTGAGGTAGGCCTTTGTCTCCAAGTAAAACAAGGAAAAACACAGCTTGTCATGCAAATCATAAATTGTCCTAAGGTCAGTTTTGAGGTATGTATGCATTTCATTGACTTGACATGCTTTCTTCATAATAAATATTTGTAAATTGTTTAGTTAAAAATGACAACTGTTACAAGGAAAATACACGTTTTTTAAGTACCCCAACTGTATGAAATGCTTCATAGAAATAAGTAAAACTACATCTCTACTGCAAACTTGCAAGTAAGAAGGCAGCAGCAATGGCTACATGCTCACGTTGACCTGACACAAATTGACTCTGTCTTCCTGTGCGCCCAGTTGTTCACTCCCATCATCTTCCTTGTGCTGGTACAAGGACCGAGGCTTCTGAGCGGGTGCAGTCAGCCAAATTCAAGAGCACATACCACCCATTTGGCAGCAGCATTTAATCAACAGGATTTAATCACATTAAACTGCCTGTATAATCATGACCTGATTCTGCAAAACTAAGTTTGAGTTTTGCATCTTAAAAGACGGCACATTTTAATCATATTATAACTTATATGATGTTAAACACAAAGCAGGAGACCTATGGAAAACAAATCTCTTTCCATGTCAATATGATACAGCTGACAGTAGTACTGAAGAAAAACTGTGATGAGGGAATTAGTCGGTTGGATATGTGCTTTTTATATGATACCAAAATAGGTGTGCCACAAAGTAAAAAGAGGAAGGACTGGGAACTGGATTATTTCCTGTTTGCTTTCAGAAAATTGTTTACTTTGAAATGTTTGCACATCTTTAAAAAATGCTTTAAACAAACTGCCTGGATTAAATGAAAACAGTAATTATGATTCTATGAGTTATTCTGTGTCTTTTAGGACTGAGGCTTTGATCTGACATGCTATATCATATTAGTGTTTATTACAGACCACCGTGCTGTTACTTGACAAATAGGGAATCTTTCATTATGCTGGGACTTGCATATAGTTAAACTATCTTTCTGGGACTATAAAAATAATCTTTTTTCCTATGTAAGATTAATGCTGTATTTCAATTTTGATTTTCATGAGTGATAGGGAAATTTTCCAAACCAAGTAAAGAGCTGTTCTTTATGTATCTGCTATTGTATAGCATGCAGATTACTGCTGAAGGGTTTGGTTTAAATTGTATTTTCAGATTGATTTTTATAAGATAACTAAGTTGCGTGCGTGGGCACATATGTATATGTGTGAGTGCATGCATGCACACATGCATGTTCATTTCTCTGTTTTACATTAGCATGTTTGAGCCCTTTGGCTAATTCCAACCAAATTAACTTAGGACCAGAGTTCTAAAAATAAGTATGTTCCTACCAGGCTTGGAAAATGGCCAAGTAAAATAAGGAAATCTTATCAGTGTCCCAATTAAAGGAAAGGTTGTAGTGTAAGTGCATACATTATTAGACACTAGAGAATCTACCTTGAGGACACAATGTAAAAGTATCTCAGATGTGGAAAAGAGGGACTTTCTTGGTCCATGCCTAAACTGGGTGGTGCATGTTATGATGCATTCAACATGCATAGCTGTCTGGTTTTATGTCTTCTTTATTTACCTCTTGGGAGTATTTCCAAGTCTTCCCTTCATGTGTAGCCTTTGATGTTACAGATGTAAATCCCTAGAATACCCAGCTTCATGAAACCACTTGAAGAGTTTTAAAGGATACCCGTTGCCTCCATCCAGCCTCTGTAGATGTTTGCTGCATGCAGACAGCAGCACCAAGCAGGCAGAGCCTGCTACAGGAATGTATGTCCAGCCCTGCTACCCTGTCTTCTACCCTCTGGGGTCCCCTGTGGTTTGTGGAAGTACTTTGCAATCAGACAGCTAACTGAAATGTCTAAAGATTTGCAAAAGCTTCTCACCCCATTTTCACCTGTGAAGTCATAGGCCAGTCTCTATGGACTAGCAGAGACTTTGAAGGTGCCAGCCACCTTCAAAGGTCTCTAGAGCACTAGATCATATGGTTTAAAGGAATTGAACAAGTCTCACATGTGTCTCAGGTACTTTTGTCAAAGCTCGTGAACTTACTTATTCTTACATGATCTTGATTTTCTTTAAAAAAGAAACACCCTACAAAACATAAGTTTCTTCATTTTGTGGTTGAAGAGAAAACTTTAAGAAGTGATGTAATGATGAAAAAGCAAATCAAAAGAAATTAAAAACCCCCATAACCCTGCACTTACAAAAATAATCTCAGATTGCTTGTAGACCAGTCTCATGATTTTGACTCATGATTTGGAATGTCCTTGTAGTGTCCTTGTATATTAATAGTGTATCTTCACTGGACAAAGAAGTCAAAGGGGACATGCAGAACACCCATAGCAACAGCAGTACTATAGTTACATACTACTTTTAGATTTTTTTGTTTGCTGTAGCCTAGAAAAGGCACTCTCCATTTGGCATAGTATATAACTACTATAAAAATGTGTTGTAAGTTGTAATTTGGTCTTTTATGGTTATTCTGTATGCAAATATATTCAAAATGTTTGATGAAAAACTAAAGGTTTCTTCTCTGAAACTGCATTTAGTATAGAAACTCGAGAAGAGACTGGTTTATTGTTACTCTTATTTTAAATGATGGGCATTTGATTTGGCAATAGATTTTCCAGGTTCTAAAAGGCTAAGAAAATATAAGGGCAGCTATTTACTTCTTTTAAATTAATTATGGAGGACATTTTGGGAAATAATCATCATCCCTACATGAAACTATTGCTTTAAAGCCAAACAGCAGTCAAAAATAAGTGGATCATGTAGCTTTTTCATGTAGTGGTGTACATATATAAGAAGAATTTAGAAGCTTTTATGGAGTTTGTGATCTTTTATGGAGCTTTTTGGGAATGTTGGTATTTCTAAAACATTTTACTATAGAAACTCATATGGAAGACCACTGATCATATATAAAAGAGAGTTTAATTAAAAACTGTTAAGTATCTGTGAATGCATTCCATAGTTCAATCATGAAAACATATTTATAGTCAAGCTGGTTTATAACTAAATATATATTTACTTAAATCCATCCGCTAAAATGCACAGTGGAGAAAAGTTACCTTGTTAAAGATACAGCTTCTTGCTGTTTTAGTCAAGGTATAAGATTTCAAAATAAAATGGTTGAGGCTCCTGTAATGTCTTTCCACAAGACCTAGAATTACAAAACTTAACATTCTTAATAGTTTTACATTAAAAAATACTTTCAAACCCTAGTTATGAATGATAAGGAGCAAAATAAGCTGCCTTAAAATCTGGAAATTAGTATTAAAATTTGTTTTTTTGTGGCTTTATGCCCTAGTCCCACATATACTCTCACAATCATCCTATGTTGCCCCAGGTCCATATAGCACACCCACTGCAGAACTCTTGTCTTCTCCAAGACCTTTGCTGACTTCTTCCCTAGCAACATCTCCGATGTCCACCATGATTTGCAAATATAACCCCAATATGCCAAGCACCCAGCATATCCTAAATCTACCTTAATTTATCTGCTGGCTCTACAAGACAAAGCACATGGTACAACTAGTTCAGTTACACATCTGTGGGCTGGCTGGCCAGTGTACATAGATCAGCCAAGCATTTCTGTTAAATAGGATGTAAAATGTCTGCATTCTTCATGTCTTTCTTTTAATGAACATTAATAGCAGCTCTCATCTCTCCCTAGGTGTTATTTTTCTCATTGAACTTGAGGACGTATACCAGCTGTGAAACCTCAGTATTTTTGTTATTGCTGATGCTACTAGGTGCCAGGTTACCAGAAAGGGAAGTTGCAGAAGCAGACCCATTTCATAACCTTCATTTTCTGAGGAAAGCACACAAAAAAGAGCCAAATTCAAGTTTAAAAAAGTCACATTACCTTCTGACTTTCTTCCACATTTTTTCGTAGTGGTTTTAATGTAAATACCATGAGCAATTATTACATACAAGTAATTCTGAGCATGTTCTTTCTGAAGCCCATGCATTTCAGCATAATGCATTGACTCCTAAAGTGCTATTGAGTTAGTTACGTGATTCTACACGTAACAGTTAGCTACTACAAAAGTGGAAGAACAATAAATGCTGAAGAAGAATGAACCTCTGAATAAATATGTCTTATGAGAAATCAGATCATATTCCCTGGATATGTATTCAGGGGTGACCCTTTAATGTATGGCTCCAAGCGCATAGTACTCTAGGTCTGCCATTTACACAGTAGTTTTGCCATCCCTAAATTTTGAGTACAGAGTGTCACTGATGAGCACTTCAGTTGTGAGGCTCGTTCTATAGTGTCTCTGTCAATCCAATTATAATTATGTTTATTCATGAAAATCTGTAGTAGTTTCTGATGCTCTCCCAAGCTTCTAACATTAGTGCAGGAATACCTTTATTTTGCCAACTTTATAACAATCTGTCTGAATTTTCTCTTAATCACATTATCTTCTTTCTTTTCCCCATATAAGCCTCAGGAGACCTAATTTAGTGCATTATATCTTCCACAGTGATGACTCTACCTTTATGCTTAGCTGAAGAACTGACTAAAAATTAAAAATAAAAACCTCTACAATCAAATGAGGAAGCTACTAATAGGTGTATAAATTCACAAAATTATTTAAAAGTCAGAAAGTATATCTAATACAGTTGCTATCTGTCAAACAGACAACAATGCCAAAAAATACACTTATAAAATTCGTGACAAAATGTTTTCAAGAATTAGTCTTTTATTCATCACCACAATTGCTTGGTTCAAAGTCCCTTGACGACTAAAAATTGCATTCTCTGCTGCAATGCAGATCATAACTAATGGGAGATAAGCGAGTATTTTCTCCACAGTCTTTGTCCCAGCTGGTGTTGCTAATGTTTATAAACGTATACCTATGTTCAGTTATCCTTTCAGGATAATTCTCTTTCTGAGAGGATGTCAGAGGCTATCTGGTTGTTTAATTATATCAGTTGAGCCGTTCAAGGCAACATTTTTGAGTTAATTTTTTTCAGCAGGATAACTGTAATTTGGTAACTGGAGGAATTCTCCTGGTGATTGAAGACAGATGGTCCATGTCAGGGCCCCAGTGCCGGAAGAGGCTGACATGGCTGTGAGAGGCCTCACCTGGGACCTTCAGCCACACAGCTGCTGCCACTGGCCCATGACCTCTATTTAAGTTCTGGCCCAGGCCATCAATCTCTGTTTGAGCTCTGATGTAAGTGTGTTTCTTTTTAGCCCTGCTTGTTGAGGTGGTGTTTTGTTTAGATTTTGTGGGTTGAACTTGAGCTTGTTACTTGCCTTTGCCTGATAATGGCTGGCTAGTTGGTGGGACCTGTTGCCATTGCTGTCCCTGCTTTCCTCGTCCTGCCCTGGTGTGGTGGGACTATGCTGTGTCGGTGAGGTCATGCCCGTGCTGTGCTCATCCTCAGCTCGCCTTCCCTCACAGGGCAGCCCTGCTCTTGTTGCTCCATAAACAACTTCTGACTTGCTCTGCTGGTTACCTTAACTTCCTAGTTTGGATTTTCTTTTATTTCTGCAAATACAAAGTCCATCTATAAAAGAAGAAGGTGGTAAGTCTTCAGCTTAGATTTCATTGTACTAATTAAAATTGGAAAGAGGGACATGCTCCTAATTTTGGAAGAGTATTAGGAGATCTCTGCTAATCTGCAAAGCTGCTGATGTATACAGGAATCTTAGCAAATTTAGTCAATTACTTTTTTTCCCTGGCTGTAACTATTAGTCATTTACTTAAGTGTCAGCTTGATATACTGAGTGTTGCTCTTTCAAGCCTACCATACATTAAATGAACTGGGAAATGTTTTTTTAGTGGTGTGGTTGCATAATGTACTTTTCCTATATGCCAGAAACAAAAAATATTCAGTTTGGCCTGCTGCGTTTTATTAAGAGTATGATACTAAAGAAAAGCTTGGTATAACCTTGTCTTGTCTCTCATATGAAACTTAAGTCCCTTACCATTGATGGTGATGGATGCAGAGCTGTGCCAAAACCATCAGCTACCAAGCTGTTTCTTTTGAGGCCCTCTTGTGTGATACATCAGAATAGAGCTGATAAAACAAGCTCCCGGTCTAGAAGACTGCAACTAATCTGTTGCATGGTCCAAGTTTCTACAGTAGCATGTGAGAAAATGAGGAAAGCAGTATGAGTAAAATACACCAGAATACACTTTGCTAGGAGAATCAAAGGTACCGGATGTTTCCTTATATTTTAAAAGGTCTTGGGTGGTTTTTCATTCAGCTAACAGATGATATTGGTTTTTTATTTGGGTTCTAAATTGTCACGCTGATGTGTTTAGCATGTGTAACTCTGCAAGCAGTGTTGAAAAACCTAGTGCCATGTTTTGGAATGTGCTAGAACATAAGACAAATTTTCTACTTCAGCGGAGCAAGTTGAATTGTGGAACCTAATTACCTGTTCTGAGAGCAGAGCTCTGCTTCCTGCAGAAGTGCTTTCTAGGTGCCAGTGGTATTTTGGGTTAGCAAAACTAATTCCTGAGGGATCATTTCAGCATGAAGCCTAAAGGTTACAAGACAAGTGTGGAAGGATTGCTCTCGTGAGGAGCAGCTGAGAACTGCAGCTGCATATCCAAGAAGTGTGAAGTATTTTACACATCACTTCTCCACTGACAAGTGTAACTCTAGATGGATGTTTTGTGTTTATTTGCTTTGTGGTGGTTCTAGACAGCAACCCTGAACCTATGAAACACCAGACAAGGGCAAGGAAACACAGTTGCTCTAAGACATGTAGTTTAAATCATTGCCAAGCACTCTTCCAAAGCCATTTCCCCTCCTGGCGTGCTCGCCGGTGTGATGGTCTCTGCTAGTGCTCTGTGGTGATGCTCGGCAGGGCTGCCAGTGTGCGAGCGTGGCCGCAGGGCGCGAAATGCGGCTGTGACTCAGCCTGCTCCTTCCAGTCCTCTGTTCCCCCAATTTAGCTTAGCTTGTGAAATTTAGACATAAGAGCTTCTTTCCTCAAGCAAGGACTTCATCCAAACTAATCCTGCATCTCTAACAGTATTTGGTCTATACATTAACAGTATTAGAATTTCTGAAGAAGGACTGTAAGGAAAATTTGGTATGCCTTTGGGTACTGTGTTCCTCCTTGTAAACTTACCTTTATCTCTTAGCCTATCCTATTGCGATAGGCTTCCAGACTTGTGGACATATGGCACCATTTGATCAACCTTGTTGATTCAGAAAACTAGCCTACAAGGGGTATGTAGTAACCCAGTCCTACAGGAGAGACAGGTGTTAGTGTAAGGGAAGGTATCAAAGTGATTGAAGTTCCATTTCCCTTTCTGCTATAGATTTGTATGCATCTGTAATGTACTTCTTGTTGTATCTCTAATAGGGAGATAATTTTTTAACGTAAAATCTGTGTAAACTGCTTTTGGAAGTCAGATTAGAAACCATCAGTGTCTGGAGAAGTGACTGTCAAGAAAAAAAATGCACCTTGTTTTCAATAACATTGCTCAGTCTATTGATCACCATTAATAGAGTGAGAATAACATATGCTAGTAATGATCACTAGTTCCTTAGTGATTTTTAAATAGATTGATATCTGTCAAATTAAGCACACAATCAGATTCAGTTTGTAATCTATGACAAATCTGTACTTTACCAGTATGCTCACTAGTGATATTTGTGTCCTGAATATTGTAATACTAAAGCTATCTATCTTGAATATAAATATAGCCCATATTAACATCAAGGATTTAACTCTAGGTGGCAGTTTATTCCATCTTTTTCTAAATGCAGGCTTAGCAGCATATTGATCAAGAAGATTTTGTAAAGGCAGAACTAGAAATGCTGAGAAACAGCAAATCAAGCTGTAATAACTGTTCTGTTTTTTAAATATCTTTCTTCCTGTAGCTGGGTCACTGAGCAAATGGGCTTTAGAGGGATATGACTCAAATTTAACTTTTCTGAAGAATAGTCTTTTCTATAAATTGGAGATGGCTGGGAAGGGCCTGACGCTGACTCCCAAAACCATCTTCAATTTTTTTATCAAATTTAGGGTCTAACCAGTCAGTAGCTACTGAATAAATTGTCTCTATTCTTGCAATTGCTACTTCAGGTACTTGATGGTTGCTGCTCCTGAGCAGCCTGCACTCGTGTTTGCAGTCCCTTGCTGGGGTGTTTACTGTTGCAATGTGACCTTTTGTTCTGGCTTTCTGCAAGCTGTTTGTACCAGCACTGGGGGTTCACAGCAAACTGTTTTGTCTAGTTGCACTTGCTGAACTCTCTGTAAAACTGCTTCCTTTTTAAGACACAAGTATTATAAACAATTAATTTAGGGGGAATGAAGAATCACAAAGTGATGGTGTATTAACACTGCATTGGTCCCAGATCCGGGTAGTGCAGTTCTGGAGGGACTTTGCTCAGGTCACTGACATTTTGAAGCAAAAATAAGATTGGAGCAGCTAGGAGTGGTCCACTATATAGGCACTCTGAAGTTACTGGAAAATTTCTCTATGGCTAGAATGGCAAAAGATAATGAGCTTTCAGCACCGTTTTGGCTCTTTCAATTTTGCTTGTTGCCTTTTGTGGTGATGAACATTTGTTGTGTAACAGGCAGAGTCCTCACAGCCCATATACACCCACCTCAAGGATGATATCATTAGATAAGCAATACTACTATGCAGACATAGATGAAAGCTATACTCTACTTTCTTCTAGAGGTTGGGTTTACTGCAGATACAACTAAGCACAGTTATGTATTTGGGCAGGCAATTTGTCTAGGCTACATAATTAAAATAAGTTTTGCCCTAAGCAAAGTATATTCCCTACTGAGTTCCACAACCCTGCACACAAATTGCTATGCTCAGCTCATTCTCATAGAAGTTTGGGACCAAAGTGGTTTCAGATGGACCTGGTAAGATAAAACAAATATAAGCACCAGTGGATTTGTGGTTGTAAAAAGGACTTTTTCATATGAAAAAGAAAATCATAGGACTGTAACATCATTCAGGCTGTGAGGGAAGAGGCCTGCAGGGTTCTAGTCCTACCTCCTGCTCAGAGCAGGGTCAGCTGGGAATCAGGCCAAGCTACTCCGTTTGCTGCGAGAGGTTAATTTTGCAGACTGACTTTGCTGGGTTACACATCCAAAGAAAGCCAAGGAAGAAGAATGGACATCCTTCATATTAGCAGGAAGTAGTTACTGAGACTGACAGTATAAGTATATATATATAATGAGTATAATTATAACTCATAATTGAGAGAGTCAATGGCTATTATTAGGTGCTACTTACAAGGAAAACTTCCCCTCCTAACAGATTTTTCCCCTTCCTCCTACATACACCTGAACTGTATGAAGATTTTTAGTAACAGTCTCGAATGATGTACCATGATACTTAAGGTTTGCAGTGCAGCAATGAACAAGAATTGTGATTTGCAATTGGAAAGTTAAAATTTAAAACCAAATAAGCTGGGAATGTCACTGCAGAACTTCTTTGCAAAGCCATCTATATTGGGGAAACACCAATAAAAATTTAAAGACTGGCAGATAGAGGAAGGGAATAACCTGTTGTAAACAAAACTCCAGCAGTTATTGCTGATGGATCAAACTCTGGTCTATCTGCTAAGCTAGATATTTAATATAGGAACTAAAACACAGTTTAGGCAAGAGACTACCTGGTCACAGAAAGCATGTTTTGTGACACAGCTAAGATCAGACTAGATGATCTAATGTTCCTTTCTGGGTAGAAAAAACAAATTGGTGAATGCTTCAGATTTCATCTGCTCATTGTGGCAGGGAGGTCAATACACAGTATGAGATATTCTCAAGCACTAAGCATGTGGTAACTGGAAAATATATAGATCAGCCTGGTCAGTTCTTTTTGTGTATGAACTGTAGATGATTAAACACTAATTTCACAGAAATTGCTATATAAATTGTCAAAATCTTGGTATGATATGGATCACCAAAGGAAATAATCTAAATAGATGATATCTGAGGAAAAATAAGAAAAGCACAGTATAGAGCTTAGAAAAAAGAATGACTAGCAAGGGAAGCAGTAGAATGAAAAGAAAATGTCTGAAGTTAAGTTGAGGAGTATTAACTTGGTATACCTTGAAAGTAAAGCTGGAGAAGGAATTAAAAATGTCAAGAAGGAAACAGCATGTAAACTTTTTTAATTTTGCTTTTAACTGATTCAATAACAAACCCATCCATCCTGCTGTAATTGATGCCAATGACAAACATTTAGTGACATCAGCTGTGGCCAGATTAGTCTCACTAACTCCAGCACCTTTAACCAAGGTTGGAATCAATGTGTGTGTACTCTACCTAATGCATATGCAGGGTGTACCATATGCCAGCTGTTTGGTTTAGAGTTGATTGGGAAAAGTCCCCAGCTTAGACTGAAATGTTATTTTCTTGCTTGTCATAAACTCCTTGTATGACAGTAATTCAGGCCTAATATACTTTGGTGTTCAGTACTGCTAAAATTAGTGAAATATTCAAAAGCTAAATATTGCTTTCAAAAACAGCTAAACATTTAGGGGTTAGTGGAGAGTCTAAGGAACAGCATCCCTGTCTGCATTGCAGATGATCCAATCCTGTTACATAACATGGGCTTTGCTGATAAGAGGGACAGTTCCTATTTTTTTAAGTTAAATAGCTTTATAAAGATAATTTCAGTTTTGGGGAAACTATGTAATTTCAAAATGCGGTATAGATATCCACCCCAAAACCCTTGTCTATTGAGGAGTGTGATGACTAAGGAATAAAATAGATATCTGCAAGAGAATATGGGGAAGTAGTTCCAGCAATTTATGTGGTTTTTCATTTTGAGTCAGAAACTCTCTGTGGATGACCATTGAAATCCTTGCCTCTCAGGCGCACAAAGTGATTTAAAAAAAGAAATTTTATATTAAATAAGTTTGTACAGAAATAGTGTTTTCATTTTAAGTATTACTGTATTTGAGAAAGGCATATTAGACTGTATACGATCTAGATGGACTAGAGAGACGTGGGCACCAAACTGGCATGCTGAGTACCTAAAATCTCACCTAATTTCTAGTGTTTCTCTAACTCTTGGTTAGATACATGCAGTCACCAAAGTCTAGACAGTGGGGGCTTGATAACGAAATTCTGATGGATTTGTAAAACTTACTTTATTCTCCCAAACAGAGCCTAAGAAATGTAGTTCAGAAGTTCACAGACTATTCCCATTTATTAGCTTCTTTCTCTGAAGGTATCGCCCTCACAACAGATGGGAACATGCATGGCTACCCTGTGTGACACTGCTGTCTGGGATGGTTTGAGCTACATGGATGGGTTTTGTACAGAAACATCCGAGACCCAGGTACATATGCTGCACTGCGGGGGTAGAGTGGCAGGGCACAAGGCTGTAACAGACACCTCAAGGAGCAGCGTTGTCTCTGTTTTGCAAAGCAGAACTGTGTCACCATTTTAAATTATAGCTGTGAATGCTTAGAAGTCTTTCCCTATTCTTTATAAGCACATATTGGTTCTTAAGAATAAACGTAACTGGACTTTGTCTCAAACAAAACAGTTAAAAAGACAGAGGTGAGGGTCTTCTACCAGTTCTGCCTAAAACAAGCTCTAACAAGCCTAAAACAAGCTTTAGTATCTTTTCCCTCATGTAAGACAATTTTAGTCAAGGCAAGATATATACTTTGCACATAAGGAGCTAATGATAAATCATTAATTATCTCTCTCTGAAATCTCCATTCTTTTTCATTACAACTAACTAAAATATCAGATGTTGAGAACTGTAGGTATGGCCACGGAGGCCTGCTCTCGTGCCCGCTGAGCACTGCGAGCACCACAGGCTCTTGTGATGGTGTCATTAAAGAGGTTGGTGGTTTGGTTCCAATGCTTTTAAAAGCTTTCCATATGGTATAGTGCTCTCCTGAGGCTTAGTGACTGCTCCTTTTTTGTTCTCTATTTTTGTTGTGAAAATATCAAAATCCTGAACTCACAGGCTTCCATCTTAAAAGGACCTTGTTACCAGGGTTTCCTCCATCTCTTTTTCCAGATTTAGTAATTCAGTTAATCCCCTTAGATATATACCCATGCAAAAGACATTCATGCTGTCACCTAATTTTTTCCTCAAAGATATGTTCTGAAAGACTGTGGGCCAGTTTTGGCTGTTGAGTGGAAGCTTTAGATGGCACACACCCGCCAAAACTGAGAAAGTACCTACAGGGTAATGTGCTAGAAACTTCATCCCTGTAGCAGAAAGCATGATAGTAAAGCATGAATTACCATGGACTGGATTTCCCTGCAATTATCTTCATAGAGATGTTAAAGGGCCCAGAGCCGGTTTAGTTTAATGCAGTCTGATTTTAAAGTACTTAGTTACAGGTCACAACCACTCTAAACATTAATATGAATTACAATTATTTTATTGTTTTGTCACTACTATGATTTGTCAAAACAATGTGAAATTCTCCTGATTCAACTGCTGAAATTGCAGTATTTCCATTACTACATGAAGAATAGAGTGAATTTTTGTAAAAAAGAGGCTAGCTAGGAAAGGCACAAATCTCCATGGAAAGGCTAATTGTTCTTAAAGTAACTTGGTAGTTATACTCTTCTACATTTTACACTGGCTTGTTTTTTCCCTACGTCCCATATTCTGTTAACATGGGAACTCCCTGACTTCACACTGACTCAACTTGTCATTGAGACCTAGAAATAAATAGTCAGAAAGGTAAATTCAGCTCAAATCAACAAGTCCCCCTCTTTCTCCCTCTGTGCTTAACATATTTAGTATAGCTACCACTGTACCTTTTCCCATGCTGCAGAATTCCTCCGGAGGTACACATCCTCAAATAGATTTCCAGATGTGCTAATAAGGAGCCTTATTCTTTGAGCAGAATCATTTTCCATGGCTCTGAATGAAATTTTGAAAGAAAATTAGTCTCTGTTCTGAAAGAACTACTGAAGTGTATAGCCTGAGACAGCTTTCTTTTCTCTTGTTTAGACTTCAGGATAGAAACACTATGCTACGAAGCAGTTATCTTCTGTCCCAATCACTGCTCTTAGCGTTAGGCTATCCATTCCATGTAATCCTGTGTTCTCTATGATGAAAATAAGAAACTGTAATACACCTAAGCTGCTGCTTAGATGAAAATATTCTATGTCAAAATAAAGTCTGTCATAGTTTTCTAGATTGATTCTCCATTTTTTGCTACTGTTTGTAATTTCAATTAATAATTTGTATTTAGTAAGGAAAATAGTCACATTCCATAACAATTACAAGTTTAAGCTCTTACTGGTCTCAGGGATATGCTGAAGATATAAAAGTTTCTGATAGATAAAAATTAAAAGGATTTTTTTTTAAAATAAGTTTAATTCCAAAATATTATTTTTAAACAATAAATAAGACTTGTTCTAAAAATAAGGCATCAGTTGTTTTATTAAGATGGCCTTGGGCATTTCTAAACTCTTGTTATGGATACAGAAGATAGAGAAGGAAATGTCTCTGAAGCAGTGGGAGTTCAGAGAAACACAGGCTAAGAAAAAATTTGATCAAAATGTAGTTAGCCTTACAGAAAAGCAGAAGTGGATTCCCAAAAGAAAAGTCTGGTCTGTGATTTGGGCTACAGAATATATCACTAATAGAAGTAATTAAGGAAAAAATACCTGAGCTAATTCAAGTATTAGTTATCAAAACATTCTGACTCACTTTTAAATGACTCGTGTTTTCTGGAATTATGTGCCCATTAGGTTCTCAAGCATCCCAGGAACTGCTCAGTAATCATTGGCACACAAACCCTTTTCAATTCTGTAGTAGTTGGGTATTTAGGACTTTCTGAAAATTTCAGCCTTAAATCAACATCTCAAAGACTGAAAAGGAAGTTATTTTCCTGAAATAAAGCAAATATTCTAACAGTGCACCTGAGAGTGTTATGAAGAGGAATAGAGGCAACCTTGGGAGGTGATTTAATCAATCTATCTGAGCAGAGCGTGAATATTGTGCCAGGTCTCCTGCAGTCTCTATTGCTGTTAATTGACTCCAGTGTGATGTTTGGCTTTTTCGCAGAAGCATGAAATTGCTAACTCATGCTTACCTTCTAATAGGATATATCTCTTAGCTTTTGTTTCAAAGTAACTTTAGATAAACATTGAGTATTTTTGCACTCTTCTTGCCCAAGCATAGTATTTTCACTTTTGTAATTATATTTAGTCTTTTCCCAGGTTTCTCTGCTAGTTTCTCCATATAATTTTAAGTTCTGATCTCCTCCTCCAGCCCAGCATACTTATAGTTCCATCTAGATGTCTCTTCCTCAGATAAGTGTTCTTTCTGTTCCACTATCCAAGCTGGGAGACACAGACTAGAGCATGAGACAGGCCACCTCTACATCTGCAATGTTCCTTCATCTTGCCAGTGAACCAGTGAAAATACATTTTTAGGTGTTTTACCCAAACACTTTGCTTCAGCTTTTGGCAGTTTCATCAGGGGACCATGTTTCCCCTGGTTCCATGTAAGTGTACTCTGGACAGTGTGATTACCTTATTGTACCAAGATTTAGGAAACTGGTTTCCTATAAGAGCAAGGCCTGTTGTAAAGGAAAATAGACTGGATAAAAAATGTAATTTGCTTGCAAAATTTCAGTTGTCTGCCATTTTTTATGTACAGTTCTAAGTCTTAAAGACCTGCTGCTTTGCTTTATTTCACAATCATTCTGAACAGTGAAGTCAAATTAACAGATCCAGAGTTTCAGCCCTTCTTTCATTATTTTTAAACATAGGCATTATGCATATTTTTTCCCAGTCCTCTAAAAGTACTCTATCCTCCATGAGTTTCTAAACATACTTACTAACAGTTTTGCAATTCTGTGGATTCGGTCTTTATGTATGTGATAAAGCTCATCAGTTTGAGCTAATCTGAAAATTTTTAAGTTACTTAAGTACTTTCTTACCTGTTCTTTCCATACTCTAAAGCAGAAAACTTCTACTTCTGTTATTGGTATTAATTTTCTAGGCCTTTACTATCAGTTGGTCTTCTTAATGAAGACAATTAAAAAAGACTTAAAGCACATCGACCTTCTTTGTTCAGTAGCAGACCAATCCTTGCTTATCACCTTGTTGCTTATAAAATTATTTCTTGTTACCTTTGGTTTCTCTGTTTGCATCTGTTTTGTGTTCCTAATATTTGCACTGCATTTTTATTCTGACGAAAACTAGATTAATTTGTAATTGTGTCCCTTTCTTAGATTTGTATTTAATATTATTTATCTGAGAAACACCTGTTCTGCTTAAGTTTGGTAGTTGGGATTTTTAGACAGATGTTAGCGTGGTCTCTTTTCCTTAGATTGATATTTTTTTCTTAGATTTCCTTAGACCACTGATTTTTATCAATCAAATCTGAGTCTACTGAAGTGTACCCTCTTATGACTGTTGGTTTCCATCCTTTACTTTCTAAGGATTGTGAACTCTAATTTCACCATTTTCACTCAACTTGACACAGAAACCTTAATATTCTTATTAGTTATTTTTTAATGCTTTTAATTAGTTGTCTTCATCTTCTGTAAGACACACATTCCATTAACTTACTAGGAAGTCTGTGGTTTGCTACTCTAACATCTAAAATGCATAGTTCTTCCTTGTGAATGAGTAACAGCTTACCTGTATCACAGCAATAGTTATATTTCTGTAAAGCTACTTGTATGTTAGATTCCTTCATGATGTGTTGTTGTTATAAAAAAGTCTGCAAACTTTTCTGTCTAGTGATTTGAGTTTCATTCCAGTGTGCAAATTGAGTTCTGGGCAAAAGACTTGCAGTAATATCTTTTTAAAATATAATGGTGTTATATCTGTGTGGAAAAAGCATCCCTTACCCAAGTCATTTTATTTCTCATTTACAAAGCCTTAGCCATGAGAACTGAACTGCTACCTTACTTCTCGCTGCATCACTTATTTATGTGTGTGAAATACAATCTTTAGACAGATCTAATGGCTTGTGGAAAATGAGCATTGAATTACTGGGCAGTGTTGCTACACTAGTGTAGTGTTCATTTTGGAACATGTTTTACTTTAAACTTGCATATCCTGAGCTATTTTGTTCATGGAGCTGAACATTACAGAAGAAACCTTATGAGAAAACGACAATGAACAGCACCATTTAGGCAAATAGTTAATTTTATCTTTGTTATGCCAAGTCACAATTCATTGTCCTTCTTGATGGTGCAAAACTAATTGGCTCTTATCACAGTTACATTACCTCCAAAGGCAGATAAAATTAATGCAAAGTAAACATCCATGATCAGAGACTGACTGATTAAAAGGGAAATAGACTTGCATGAAGTTGATGCTGAAACCCACAACAGGCTCTCTCAGAATTATAAATCAAGTTCTCCAGGTTATCAGCTGCTGCTTCAGTTCATTATTTTGCATCCTTTGCTTTAACCTTGGGTCACCCTTAATACATCTGCTCTGCAGTGATTAATATGACTGATGAAAATAAACTATGGAAGAGCAATGCTGTATTGCATGACTAATTACTCTATCAGCTTACTTGTTTACAGCTTCTTAAAAATGTTTTTGTTAATATAAATAAATCAAAGCCTGTTAAGCTCTGTGTTGTATGTGAAACACTATCATATCTCACTGTGGAATTTCTAAGAGGAGTCCTTCACTTTCAAGAAATTATATTTTGAACTGCAAAATCTCCAGCTTTTTATTTTCTTCCATTTGCTCAGAGTGAATAATAATATTTGCCATGTTTGCAGGAAGGCCCTGTTTGAGTTACATTATTTCTTTCCTCAGAGTTCACACTCTAACAAATCTACATGCTGAATTCCTAAGAAATCCCAAATAACTTTGGCAACAGGCAATTGCTATTAAGTCTGAATGGATCAAGGAGTATACGGCATGACCACTGAGGGGTCAGCTTCATCATTTGCCTTTTTAAGTTTAAAAATGAAAATGCAAGTGACTTTAATCCCAGTCTTCAAAAGAGAGTACAGAAACATTCTTGGAAAGAACAGATATTTCAGCTCAAAGAAAATGTTATATTTGATCAAAAGTTGCAGTTTTATGTAAAGCAAGTAAAATTCCAGGAAAGATGAAAGAAGGTTTATATTTACATGGGATTTGTATTTGAAGACTTGACAGTTACTCTGTACAGGATAACTGATTTTAGGGAATATGATTCTTAATTAAACTGAATGGCTGCTTATGGAGAAAATATCTAAGTTGTTGAAACCCACAAAGAAATAGGAAAAGTGCAGAAATCATTGTAGTCTACAAGTTCATACATTGACACTTAGCAACTGGACAAATACGTAGAAGACTACTGTAAAGAAGAAAAAATTATTCCCCATGTGCACTGGTGATTTGTACAAAAAGTCTGGAGCTTAAACTGTGAGAGAAGATGCTCACATGAATATGTACACACTTGGAGGACAGGGCAAAGAGGAGCTTCTCAGGCTTTGGCTTGTCCAGGAATAATTTATCTCTTTCTCATAACCTTCATCACAGAGGATCCAAACAAGATATGTTTGTTCTCCAGCAAAGAATACACTGGAGATGGCTGGCTTCATTAAATGTATCTATAATTAATATTTTATTACATTTAATATGTGGAATATTAAATACCTCAAAGACAATGAATTAGGGTGTTGGTGTGGGAGTCAGAGTGAATCCAAAACACTAGGCAAAATGGGACTTGGGAGCCTCCTTTCTGTCTGTGAATATATGGAGCAACAGAGAAAGACAGAATATAGAGGATTGAAGTAGTTAATTTGAATGTAATGAAATATCCATATGCAGCTTTCCAAAGGAACAGTCTGTAATGATTATAGGTGACATTGTGTTTATTTTACATACGATTTTTCATGTCCAGTCCTTCAAACCACAGTGAGTCTCAATTTCTCAAAAAAAAATTATGTAACTTTTTAACAGCAGCATCATCTATTTTCAAGTAATGCGGTGGGTGGGTTATGTTACTACCAGTAAACTAATTGCATTCCATTTCAAAGACAGAGAATTGGTATATAAATGGCGTGGAGGCAATCTGGAAGCAACTGTGGCTGTAGGGGTTATGCTTTACAAGCTGAGGGTCTGCACAGCATTCACTGATAGTTCCCAGAAGCTTACCATGGAGGCTATGTTGTCAGGTAGTGGCTTTGAGGTTTGTTTTTGCTAGACATAGGGGAAGTGTCCCTCTTGTAGGTGACCGTGAGTCACCGAACTGCCTCAAGTCCTTCTGCAAAGCAGCAGAGAAAGTTTAAATTAGACAAGTCCACTCTTGGGGGTAAGGATTATTAAGTTCTAAAATAGATGTCATGGGAGGTTGTGTAATCATCATCTTTAGAGGTTTGAGAGCAACAGTAAAGCAAAACCTTTCTCAAGTATGACAAGGCACAGCTGATCTATTTTTCTATAATGCATGTTTTACATTCTAAAAATCTAGCACTCATAGCATTTTACAGAAAAGAAATTGCATTACACTTAATATTGTTGACACATGGTATCAAAATATTCGCTTCCATTTATTGCATTTCACATAAAAAACAAGTATGTGAAAAAGATGAACTGAACTCTTATATCCATTAAACTATTTTTCAATGAAATAGTTTCACCTTAGAGAGAACAATTGCAGAGCAGAATTCGAAAATAATTTGTTGCCAATGTATTTGTATAGTCATCTTTTTAGTCACAGAATATACCTTCATCACTGCATTGAAGAACAGTAAACAACCACAGCTGCATTCCCTGCAGTTAAATGGCTAAACAGAAGGTGAAACTTTTTTCAAACAGCAGCTAAGTAATCCCGTAATGAGGGAATTAGTGTGGGGCAAACATATTTGAGAAACATAGACATTTCAGATAAACTTGTTTAAATGCAGTTTCTTACTTGTTAATCCATTATTGGCCCATTCTGAATCTGAAGATCTTACCGATGTCCTTTTTACGTATTTCTCAATTCTTTTGCTCTTCTGTAGCACGTTTGTGAGGATTGGGGAGCAAGTCTGTCCTTCCCTTTCCAAGATCAGCTTTTTATCTCACACGGAGAACCTTTCTTGCAGGGACATTTAGCTGAGGCCTCTGACAAGCACCAAAACAGACCTTCCCGTAGACCTCTCACCAGATCGCTAATGCCAGGCACTGCTCTGATGGCCATTAGCATGCTGGCACCATTTCACTTAAAGTTAGCATCTTTGTATCATAGCAACACAAGAGAATGCTAAGCATGGATAATACAGCGGTGTTCTGTTACAAAGAACAATTGGAGAATTCCTAAATTGACTTATGTTTTGAATGATCTTTATGTGCATATTCACGAAGCGGGTTTCCCACATCAGATGCATAAATAACAGTATTATAGCATTAAGCCAGTTTCTAGATGAGCAAAATGACCTGTTTCTGTCTTAAAATGTATGACTGTATCACCTGCTCTTCAGTCATGGAAGGAGAAACAAGTTCCACAATGTTATTGTGACGAGGGCAGGTCAGTTGGTTATTTTTAGCTTGAGCTAGCACATTTAGCCAACTCCCACAAGAGGAAACATTCTTCACCTACAGCTGATTAGCATTCAGAGCTGCACAACTGCATCCATTTAAGCATCAAAACAGCTATTTTAGTCTTATTTTTACAACCAAATGCTTGCTGTTCAGTATTAGGAAAAAGGTGCACTCAGAAGAAATGGCATAATACGTTTTTTGATCTCAAAAGCTAAATGCAAATACTGATTACTAAAGTCTCTGACATTGGAGTAATAAGCACATAGAGGGTAGCGGTGGTAATTTTTGTCATTAATGGCTGTAGCCATTAAAACTCTCCTGGAGTAGGGAATGGAATTTTCACTGTTTTTTTTCTTTCTAAATTTTTCATATCTACATAATCAAAACTTTAATGGAAGTTCCATTCAGGTTCAAATCCCTTTATTTAGCTTGAATTAGGATGATATTTTAGGATAGGCAGGATGTCTCCTAACTGTGCTCCCTGACCTGGCTGCATAGGTTCACACATCAGTGTTCATCTTTCTTCCTACTTAGCTAACCAGACACAGGTACCCCAGGGGGAATGACAATTTAGCATCTGGAAAGGCTTGGAAGTATGATCTACTGTTTATTAATTGCATACCTTAAGAGTCATGTGGGGGAATATTCTTGGAGGAAACCTTGCAAAAGCTCCTTCTGCTTGCTGTCATCTCCTGGATTTATTCCCACTGCAGGGTGAGATTCTGTCTGAATTAGTAGATATGTACGAGGAATCAGAAAAATGAAAAGATGGAGGGGGAAAAAACAATGCTTTGTTTAATTACTATACTGCACAGGTATTACAGTTGATTAGAAAAGCAAACTTCAGTCAAATTTCTAAATTATTCATCATTTACTAGGAAATAGCAGAACTTTCCTTCCCTTCAAGAGAAAGACTACCTACTTAGAATTTGTAAAATATCTTTCTCATTATAGATACTCCTTGATAATACTTATGACCATAAATTCTGATGTTTTGAAACATCAAAGAGGTTCTGTTATTCACTTTGCAGTTGCTGAAGGTGCTGACCATTGCATTTATCAGAGACTTCTTGAGGTCCCAGCATGCCATTTTCCCTTCCCAGCCATTTTAAAGATTTCCGGAAATCTCCTGCTGCCTCCTATCCACTTCCCTGTCAAAAATTCCCCGCCCTTTTTCCTAGAATCCCAGCCTGGTATCCTTTTTTTTTTCTTCTTGCCAAGGTTTCTGCATGTGTTCTAGGTGGATCTTTCCTACCCTCACTCCCACAGAAAGTATTTCCATTCCTCCTTCTTGTGCTAGCATTTCTCTTTTCCAGCTTCCCTCTACCATATTTTTTTTATTGTAGGTCATTCAAGATGCTAATGTTTAAAAACTGCATAGTGCAGATCAATGCAGATGATGAAACTTGTTTCTCTGGAAGGTGTTACTAGCTGGCAAAACCTGAGACATCCATCTGTCTTCAGTTATAAAAGCACTTGAAGCTGCTGGGTATCTGACCACAGTGTCAGCATCTACATTTGTCCTATATTTCTAATATTTTTACTTTGTCCTCCAGCTTCCATTGACCCCAGTAGCTGCTTAGGGCTAGAACTCAAAAGTTCTATTGCATTATACACAACAGAGGAATAAGACCATGTAGGTAGGAGACTGGCTTTGCTAAGCAAGCAACATCACTGCAACAAGAGAATGTTGAAAAGTTCTTAACAGATATGGGATAGATAATCTGAGACAGAGGCAAAGCCCCCCCTGCCCCAACCCTCTCATTATTATTGCTCCGAGTCTGATTTATGGGTAGATACAAACTTTAAACAAATATAAATGGACCAATAGTAGTACTTTTGTATGCCCAGATAACTAATTCAGGTCTATGATCCATTTATTTACTTTCTTCCTGAAATAAGTTTTCTATTGTTTAAGGATACTCCTAACAAAATACACTGGTTAGCAGTATCTCAGTGTAAACATGTAAAAGCTGACAGATACATGATTTGGTTCTATTCCTTTAAGCATCTTATTTATTGAATGTCATGCAACATTCATGAATGTTGGATTGTCCTTTTCAGTTATATTTAAGGAAATGTATTTGACTAATAGCAGTTATTAGTTTGTGAGACTCTTCCTGTTTCTAAACTGGCTATTTGGTGGGTGTCAGATTATTACTTTATGACTTACTGTTTGAGCTGAAAGGGAGCTTTGGACTGACTACACAGTGTGACCATCCTGTCTGACATCCAGGTTTGTAGCGTGGCATCACTCTGGGCACTTGTTATAGACAATTGTCTATGTGAGAAGGCATAAATAACGATTATGATTTGTGTAAGACAGCCTCAACTGGCAGTTAAAGAATATCGTGTATTGGAGTCTTGCAATTAGGGCTGAACAGGTGGAGAAAGTTACTTAATGCAAACTTGCGATCTGACTTGTACAGTGAATCTTCTTCTTTTGCCTTCACAGTCCATTTCCAAGTCAAACTCCAGTCAGAAGGAAATGTTTAGTACATTTACTGACCCCTCTAGTCATCAGAGGAAGAGTTTACTATGTTCTTCCTCAAAGCCCCCCAGCAGCACAGTAGAGACATGCCAGGTGGCAAACACTCCTCACCAATAGTGCACCAGGCAAGGGCAGGCCAGGCAAGCACGAGTAGATCTAGGATCTACAGACATCTGTTCTTTGCATGCAGCCCTGCTTCTGTGTCCCTGCTGCATCCATCATGTATGAAAAAGTACCAGTTCTAGTACCGATGCTCTCATAAGCACAGATTGTTGTTTAATTTTGCGAACATTCCTGTGAATAAAATTTGCTAGATGGTTTTTGGTAAATAAACACAGAACAACCATGAATGGTGCCAGAGTGAATTGAAGCAATACTACTGGGGAGTGTTTGCTCTAGTAGTGGTGACTTTTAGTGCTCAGTACTTCAAGAAAGCAATTAAGACAAACTCTTAGGCCTGGTAAGAGTTGGTATACTTCTGAACCAGCAGAGGAGTTAATCAGTTATGCATTAGTTGCAGTCCCAACTACATAGACCCTTAAAGCCCAAGAGAGAGGTCTCATTTTCCTCATCCAAAACATTCTTTTTGCTTTCACACCACCAGCTCCCATCATGGGATGGGAGCATACCCCAACAGCTCCAATCTTCAGCCTGCAGCAACAGTTATGGTCACATCAGGATGACTATATGCACGGGACTAAAACTACATAATGCTTATTCAGAGTAACAAAATGGCAAATACAGGGATACTCTTCCCCCTTTTTCACCTTGGTTCCTGCTCTGATGTTCAGCAGGGTGCCTATCAAAACCAGCTCAACGTTCAGAAATTTTCAGTGGCGTCAGTATCTTGGTAGATGTCTGTTGTGGTTTAACCTGATAGGCAGCTAAAACAACCACACAGCTGTTTGCTTCCCTCACCCCTCAGTGGGAAGGGGGAGAAAATAAAAAAAAGTAAAACTCATGGGTTGAGATAAAAACAGGTTAATAGGACAGAAAAGGAAGAGAATAATAATAATAATGGTAAAAATATACAAAACAAGTAAGGTACTGCACAATTGCTTGCCACCTTTTGACTGATGCCCAGCTAGTTCCTGAGCTGAGGCCCTCCCCAGCCACCTCCCCCCAGCTTATATAGGGTGACTGATGTCATATGGTATGGAATATCTCTTTGGCCAGTTTGGGTCAGCTGTCCTGACTGCGCGCACACACACACACACCCAGCTTCTTGGGTGCCCCCCACCTTCTTGTTGGCTCTGCAGTATAGGAAGCTGAAAAGTCCTTGACTGCTTGTCAACAACTAAAACATCCGTGTGTTATCAACGTTATTCTCATCCTAAATCCAAAACACGGCACCATACCAGTTGCTAGTAAAAAAATTAACTCTATCCCAGCCAAAACCAGGGCAATGTCCTTACAGTATTTTTGTTAATTTCTTATTGGTTTCCTCAAGCTAATCATTCTTCTTTTAATCTGAAAAGTTCCAACTTCTGTCACTGGAAAAATACTGAAAAGAAAAAAAGAACAAAAAAAAAATCCTTAAATCTGACTTGCAACCCCTAATGAGAAAAGAAAAAAAAAAAATCTGTCATCTCATTCAGAAGAAAGAAAAAATGCTAGGTTTTTTTAAGTGAAATAAATGCTTTCCCTAAACATGATCGCAGTTGACAAAATGCTGCATGTTTAGGTGGCAATTATAGCTCTTTCAGAGACTGTCAAATCTTGTCACAACACATGTTATAAATGAGGACAGATTTAGACATCCTTTCTGACAGTTATGTGTAGGATGTGGATGGTTGGCAGTTAAATTTCAAATGCAGGGAAATTTTCCTTCCAATAGATCTTTGCTTGTTTATTAAGAGGGAGTTACCGTGCGTTGAATCTTGTATCTACCATGTGCAGCTTTTCATCCTTACTGCTTTTGACATTTCACTTTAACTTTCTTTGTGACAGCCATCTGAACATTGTTTTAGGTAAAAAGTAACCTACGGTGCTCTGGAGATGCATGAAATTTTTAAAGCTTTTGGTGTTTTCATACTGAGATTAGAGTAGGAAATGTGTCATATTATACATGGATGGGTAGATAGCAAGAAAGCAAATAACAGAGACTGCAACAATGCTGATTGAAGGGAGCAGCTTCATGATGCGCACAGAAAATGGGATAATGTGCGAGCCCACATTCATCATCTGAGACGTGCAAACTGTTGATGAAGTATTAGTAATAATAACGGGCATCACAAAGCACAATTCATGTGATGATAAACTACTCAGATGTCATTAAAGGACAAACCTGACATGGATTTCAAGCTGTTTCAGATGTTAAGAGGTCAAATGGCATGGGGAGAAGAGAGAGAAGAGGAATCTTACTACCATGGGCAAGAGTACTGGCTGGGTCAGAACTTCTTTGGAAGCTCTGAGGGTGAGCGTGCTGCAGCAGCCTCAATATGACATCAGCAGCATAAGCCTTTTTGACTGCAACAGCCTCAATCTGCTAACCAGCACAGATAGTGACAAGTTGTGCATCCATGCTTTCTGCAAAGGTCAATAAAGAGATGGGAAAGGGAGGAGCAGCATCTCCCATTTAGGCGATGTCCAGCATCCATTGCATTACAGGCATACAGCTAGTGGCAAGGGGGAGCTATCGCTCCTTTAGCCTCTGCTGCAAATTCTAGTAATCCCTTCCAGCTCCTGGAAGCATCTCCTCCTGGGAAAAACTGGTAAGAGAAAGAAAAATCTGTTTACCCATTTTGTAGTCCTCTCACGCTTGAATATGGCATAATATAGACTAACTTTTATGAATGGTGGTGTATAAAACCCAGTGAATTAGGTAAGTGTAATGCTAATGTTTCATGGAGATAGTGAAGAAGAGACGTTATCTATGATATCAGGACCTTGTGACTCTTCTGTTTAGCTATAGTAGCAGTTTAGCATAACAGAGTTATTGACGTGCATACTGTTAAGCAGATATTTGAGTAGTTTGCTGGACTGGCACCAAAGTGCTCATTGCGTTGGAGGACTGAGCCCATAAACTGGAACACTGTGGGCAGCTATACCTTTTGCAGAGCTGAAGTACTTTCTATTTTTGTAAGAGTGACAGTGTTATGTAACTAGCAGATAGATGAACTTGTGTTCATTCCTAAAGATCATAAAATATTTAGAAATATTTGTGAAATTCTATCTTGAGTAATACAGCTTAAGCCCTTGAATTCTGAATGGGTAGCTCTCCTGTTTCTGTCTGGTTACAGACCATTCACTTAGCCCTAATGACATGCATCCAAATAAATGCTTGCTATTTCACAAATGTGAAAATAAATGTACTGTTTCTATGCTCCAAGACATCAGCATTTATAGCCTCATTTGGGAAAACAACAGACTTATTTGGTTCATTTATACTCTATTCAAATACTGTGTTGAGAACAGGGACCAGCATTTTCCATCTTGCAGCTTTCATAAATAGGGCTATATATTCTCAGGCATCTTCCCTTCTATTCACTTGTATGAAAAAAAATCTTTGGGGGTAAAAGATTACAATATGTCTCAGGAATACGTAATTAATTTGCCCCTAAATTAATAAAGTGTAACATATTGAATTTTTTATTATTATTATTTGTTCAATTCCTTACTGAGCTGAGTTTTTATGTCTCTTCTTGACTTTAGAGATTGAATTTACTATGTGTGAATAAATTCTACCTGAC
Organism: Aramus guarauna; assembly: GCA_013400195.1. Taxonomy (NCBI): domain Eukaryota; kingdom Metazoa; phylum Chordata; class Aves; order Gruiformes; family Aramidae; genus Aramus; species Aramus guarauna. Next base: position 495,102 of record VXBL01010536.1, read on the forward strand.
AGGGTTTCTCCTTCTCAATCATTTAACCAATGAAACCTTGTTGATAGTAAAATATTACAAAATGTTTGTCCATTTGAGAAGTATTTTTAACTTTAAGGAAATGTCATGTGTGTATGCATTCAGAATAAAAAAAAGAATTAGCTACTTCAGAAATAACCTTCATGTCATTGGTTTGTTATGGGAGTACACCACCTAATTTTACAGCATTAGGCAATAATTCTGATTGTGATGGACCCCATCAGAAAATTAGAAGCATCAACAATTTCAGCCCTTTTTAATGTTAGAAAACTAATATTTAGGATTATAATTGTTTGAGGTTTTGTCAGGCTTGTTCTCCTACTTGTATTCACATATTTCTAATTACAGGGGAAAAAAGGAAAGATATCCCCCATAAGAGTAAAACAAGCAGCATAGTCTCAGATAATATTTGTGAGCGAGCCATTGACTGAACTTGAGAAAAATTAAAATGCAAGAGCAAAACATCCATGTTTAGATGGAAGCACTTTAAGGCTCCCTTCAATAAATGGCTTTCATCCAGGACAAATCTTCCAGTGCCCAGGGATATAGGTATTTCTAAACTATACCCATTCAAAATCCTGACCTCCAAATTCTTACATGAGACCTACATGTCCTAGATAATGGCACTGCCTTTGATGCTGGGGAGGGAAAAGGCTATCGTGCCATTCTGTCACTATTCCTGCTCTTAGTGTTGTGGTGACAGAGGCCATCTGGATAAAATGGTACTCTGCAATGAGAACGAGAAATTTAACCCATGTGGGCACAAGTTCCGTGAAGTTAGTGCTGAAGTTAGTAAAGGCACAGATCGGTATCTGGAAGCTCTGTTATCTTTTCAGGGTGCTGGGGCACTACCAAGCCTTACTGGCTCTGCCTGCCCTCCTCTGGTGCTCACCCCAGCCTGGCCAGAACCCCCTGTCACCCCCCCGGGGCTGTCAGTCCTTGCCCCAGCCAGGTGGTAGGATGCAATGCTGCCACAGCCCTGCCCTGCCACACACACACACCCCCACACCCCGGGGAGTCCCTGCGGTCCCAGCCCCAGGGAGACCCTGGCCCATATATCTGGAAGGTGCCCTCCATTAGGTGAAGACATCTGAAAGGTGAAGAACCAGCAGCGTGAGGAATCACACCTTCAGCAATCACGCCTGCTCTCTGGCAAGCTCTACGTGAATTGCATTGTGAGACCCGAACAAAAATGATCTGATTTAAAGTTGCTGTAATTCATTGAAGTCAGGCAGAAAAACACATAACTGTAGATTTTGCTGCTTAATTCTATGTACCTGTATTTGAAAGGATTTGGTGTAAACCGCAAGACTAGCACTCCATATTGAAGAAATGACCATGTAACTCTGCTCTCCAGCTGCCTGCAGCTGGGATTTGGAGGTTGCTTTGTATTTTAGCTTCTCAGCCTACCATTAAAAACTACATGCAATTGCTGATAATCTGTTTCTGCATCACTGGCCAAAGCACTGGCCCAAAAATCTACAGGTTGGTTGTACAATATTCATGTCCAGTATGCAATCAAATCCTGATGAGTTGCTTGTTAGTTTTCTTCAGGTTCTGGGTGAAAATATAACAGCCATTCCCTATCTGAGCAGTGTCTTGGGACAGGTTGACAACTTAAACTTAACGTGATGCTAGGTGATCTCAGTGAGAAGGTAAAGAGCAGGAGAGAAAATATATATTGGGGAAGTTTGGTTTGAGACAGAACAACAGGAAAAAAGCAAATTCATTGGACCTAATGATTGCCAAAGATACCCATGTTTGAACTGTTCTGTTTAGTCATTGTCTGAGGAGTCACAAGCAGACCTGACATACTCTGGATAGTTTTACATGGACTATTATTGATCACTTTTTCATTAATAATCAGAAGTAACCACTAGTCAATAATATGAAGAAGCACTGAGATGCTAAACTTGATACCAGTCGTCCATTTTTGCTAAAACTGTACTTTTCTGCTTTCAGAATCTCAGTGCATGGACCAAAATAATCCTCATTATGACAATTTTATTGGCATGGGGTTCTGATGGGGTTCTAAAGGAAATGATTTTTCCATGGACTAATAATAAGGATTTCCTATTCTTTATCATCCAATGAGGAACAATGCTTCATCATTCTGTTTCAGCAGTGTTGACAATATTTAGTTTTGTACTAGAGCCTGCCAGGCATCAGCCACGGATACAGGCACAGACACAGAAGTATAAAAGCATGACAATTTCTATAGTGTACAATACTGAAAAAACTTTCAATTCAAGATTACCAAATGTTTGGTCATCACTGACCACTACAGCAATCCATACTACCATCTTTGAAGACAAAATGGGTTTGAGTCATCATCATTAAGTAGGTTCTTCATAGATTCTTTTATTATGCCAAGAACTGTCTGTACTCTAAATTTTTAATGGTATCATACTATCAGAACATAAAAATAAAGCAACTATAAAAAAAATGCGCAAATACCTTTGTAAGGCTTTGGCAATTGGCCAAAATGTGGCTTGTTATAGAATGGACAATTGCCCTTCCTTGTATCCTAGTCAAGAAACTGTACAAATCCAAACTTAGTTGGGAAGGTGTGGAGAGAAAAACTGAGGGCTGGAGTACTTGGATTTTCTCTTATATAGATGCTACTGACAAATAAGTAAGGTAAATACTTGTCATATTTAGCTATAACTTTGACAGTTTATGTGATATATATAGTCTGAACACTCATCTAGAAAAAATTAGGTATTGGGTTTTTACAAATAGCAGTAAGTAAATAGAAACTTTCCAATCAATAAATCCTTGCTTAATATGAAATTTTACAGATGAGTTTAAGATTTTCTGGAGTTTTAGTTAGAGTGATTACTTAAGTTGCATGGTTGTATTCCTCAAAAAAAAAAATACATAACACTTGTTTCATTTGAACAGGCTTAGACAGCTAAATGTGTGTGTTCAATGAATTCTGTAACAAATAATGCTCTTGCTATTTTATTAATTGCAATTTTTAACAGAATATTCTCTACTAGCTGTAGCATAGGCAGAAAAGATTCAGGGCAGAGATCACATTTTCTCTGTCTTACATACAAAGACAGAAATACAGAAAGAACAGGCTTTGCCTATGTTTCTTCTTATGTAACTGTAGTACCATGACTTGGTGGAATAGGAGGAGTTTCAAAGGTTGCGTACAGGTGAATTGTGTTATACTCCTGAATTCCTTTTTTCCAGGAAAAAGTCTGCAGGAAGGTGACATAAAACTTCTCACTTTGTGGAGGGGGAGAGAGAGAGATAGACTTTCTCTCCAGTTCTCAGTTATACCCTGGAATATATCTGTATGTGCATGCTTAAATATTATAAGTACTTTTTTATATACTTATGTATAAATTTGATATATATACACACATATGATATACCCACGTGATATAGATCATATATGTATTATAAATCTGATATATGTAAGATTTTTTTGCTGTACTGCATAATTCTTTAATAATGATTAGCACAAAAAATACATAAGCCTCCAAAACCTAGAATACTTTACTCCTACAGAATAGGCGATATTCAGTGAGCAAGTACATTTTCTCTTCAGGGTGCAACACGTTGCATGAAAGCTTTCAGAAACTGGGCATTCATGCAGTACAGTGACTGTGTGACCTCTGTGAAGTTATTCGGTTATGTGCAAAAGAAATGGTAGGCTGATAAAAGTTTAACGTGGGCCTCTTGTCAGCAACATTTCCTGAATTTCTTTAGCTGAGAGATAATAATTGTGGCCAACAACCAAAAAGAAAAGAATGAAACACAGTAGAGGACATAGTGGAATATTTAAAATAGGCTAATTACTAATGGGATTTTTTTTTTATATATAAAAGACACCCCTTGTTAATTCCCATTTCTGACTTTCCCCTGAAATCATTTTGGCCACTCTCAGACTTGTCAGGAGCCTGTCAATGTCTCTAAATCGAATGCATTAGCATTGTCAGTGTCCCCTTCATGCTGTAGTGTTAAAATTGCAAAACACTGCAATTTCAGAAAGAGTTTCCATTTGAAAACCTTGAACACTATACATCGCCTTGATGGCATATGCATTTGTAAATTAATACTAACTTTACAAATCCAGAATTCATGTAAGACTAGATGTGTCTCTCCTTGGTGATCAGTAAATGAGATGGGCTTTTTTCTGTCAACTTGACTGATAAAAATTTCCCTGTAAGACTTTATGTAATAAAAAGAAACCCTGTAAAGAATGAATAAAAGATAGCAGACACCTTGGGTGGGATCCATCCCACCTAATTTTCAGTACCTACATTTGAATGAAGAATTGTTCTCTGGAGTTATTTCTCTCTATTGCCTGAACAGGTGGCAGAGAGTAACGCAATCACCTAAGTTAGGGCAAATAAGTTTCCTTTCTCATGTGAAAGCAGGATGCCAATACAGATTGCTCTTTGTAGGATGCGTCTGTTGGAGCATGTGGATACAGTATTACAGAGAAAGAAAAGGTTTTTTGCATTCATTGGAGAAGGCAAGGCTTGATGTTGCAGGCACCGAGGCTCTGAGACTCCCGTTGACTTGGACAAATACTGAGGGTGCTTTGTACCTCACGTGATTACAAGTTCAGCATGTCACCTTCCTCCTGCGTGCTGAGCGCCTGCTGTGAGGTGCTGAGCAACCTCAAACCTCATTAAAGTCGTTGGATAGAGCCCTGAGCTATATCATGAGATGAAGTTGCACTATTTATACTCTGAGAACATATGCATACTGTACTATTAGTGCTAATATTTTTGTCAGAACACTTTTTTAAAGCAAAATGTGAGAACATTTGTGGGCAGTAATCACAAAACAGGGTTGACAGCTCCTTCCTTCTCTTACTCAGTCACAAACGTTTTTCCTTTCAACAAATTATGAAATGTAAATGGAACTGGTCATTTTCAGAAACGAGTGTTGTTTCATTGATAATACATGAATACCAAAAGGGAGCTGACAAAGTTATCACCAGGTAGGAACTGATAATAGCAGGGTGCCTGCAGCCCTACCTTATATTGAAAGAGGAGCTAAGCAGCCTGACAGTAATACCTGTGAGCAGGGAGCACGTACTGCATTTGCAAAAGTTCATAAAAGACAAAGCAGACTAAGCCCTTCTCTTCCATTGCCACCTGCCTAGGAGTTATATGTCAATGTTTTTCACCAATAGCCTTCCATAGTCATGGAAGTCAATCCATAGTAAGAAATACATATTTTGATGTTGATATCAAATTTTATTACAAAACCACCTTATGTCTGTGCAATTATCTGTTTAACAGTGGAGTGGCTGTGACAATGGAATCTATCATTAAGTCAACCAAGGCAACAGAAACTTCTACAGCACAGCTCATCTACCCCAGTCGGAAAAGCCAAGACCAGGTCAATGATAACCTTTCCTCATGGCTGAGAACTGTGCAGGAAATTTCTCTCTTTCCATGGACATCATGGTTCATACTGCCCTGGCACTAAGCTACGGGATCTCAGGCAAGAAAAACTACTAAATATTGACATTTCAGAGCAAGAAGTAAAAAATCACAGGAAGGAATAATAATGTCACCAAATTGTTTTGTCGCCCCTCACCCAGAAAATGACTTGCTGAGATCCTCACATGGAGCTGTTGGTTGCACTTGATCATCAATGAATCACCATTAGGCCCAAGCTGCCTGCACGAAGCTTGTTGACAGAGGCTCCCAGCACTAACTTCTGCCTGTTCCCCATCACAACTCTGTCATCACTACAGAGCGTGGGATAATAGAAAAAAAAAGAAAAGAGATGAAGCAGAAAGCTGAAACAAATCCTAACTGATGAATCATTATAATGAGAAAGATTTGTGTAATTTCAGGCTCAGTCCTTCATTCAGAATCATGTATTATCTGCTAATGCATTTAATTGTAATAAGCACACGACAAAACCAGATGCAATTGTCCACCTGAACAAGCATCATCTGGTCAGGTTTAATGACAGGGTATTCCTCAGAGAGCTTCTCCTCTCAACTTAAACATAGCTTGTTTTTAAAGGGCTAGTTCAATTAGGAACTAAAGAAATTCACTATAACATTCTTACCTTCTAACAGTGATTATGAGCAACAAAGATGACACACCAAGTGCAAAGGCCAGGCCTTTTATTTCTGCAATAATTAATCATTTTTAAAAAGACTAATGCATCTGGAATTTTGTAAGCTAGATATATTTATGATCTGTGGGCAGTTCTTGATATAGTTGTGATCTATCCTTGTTTGGATAAAATCCATTTTCTATTCAGGGTAAGTGAAGGAATACTTTAATGCCTGCTAACTTAGTATTGGCAAAGAATAGAAACTACCTTCCAAATTGTGGATCAGCACGACAAGGCTGAAAAAGGTGCTCAGTCCTGTAAGCTGAGATTTGTACAATGAGGTGTGAATACAAATGCACTCCTCTGATGGAACTGTACGTTGTATGCCAGGAAGAAACAAGAACATCAGAAAATAAAGGAGACAGCAAGAGAACACCAGGAATGTGTAAACAGGGCACAGAGTGACAGAACTTTCTGCTTGGGCAGAACAAGGCTCCAGATAAGGCAATCACTGCAGTCTATCATCAGGTGACTTCAGGAAAGACACCTGGTTCAGGTCGAGCAATGATCTGACAAGGGCAGAGATCAGAGCAGGGTTAGGACACCTGCAGGGTCACGTGCACTTGTATAATGGGACATGCCAATGACTTCAACTCAAGTTTAGAAAATTTGGCACCTCAGCAGCAGAAAAAATGGGAAAAAAAGGATCTGGACAAAAAGCTGGCAAGACTGCAAGAGGCAGAGGTGTTTAGGATCAGGACAGAAGAGGATTCAGGATCAAGTGTGAAGGGCAGTATAGGAACACAAGGACAGGGCTCAGCTTCAGCTCCAGTTAGTCCAAAGCAAATGGGAAATCTTTCAACAGACATACGAGCCTTGTACTTAGATCCCCTTTTTGTATGAATGACTGCAAGTTCTGCACAGTTCACCGCAGCATTAGGGGGCACTTAAAAACCTTTGCTTAGTGCGAATGAAAGAACCACTTTGGGGGCACAGTGCTGCTGCAGGATGGCTGTGTGCAGGCTTGGCATTACGAGCAACCAGCCCGGTCCACTCACTCGTTTCACAACTTACTGCATTCCAGGAAACAAGATTTGTTTATATTCTCTGCATGCAAATAGGTCAGGATCAAAAACCCACTTGAATCTATCATGTTTCTGAGAAATAGCCCACAAATTTCCAAATATTGGCTAACCACTGGCACTAAAAAAAGGGGTAGTAACATGTTTAATTTTAACCACCTGAATAGTCCTATCAAATGTAGGTATGTGTACACACTCCTCGAAGCCCAGGCACTGAAAGAGCTAATCACACATTAAATTATCTCCAGTGTGCAGGAAATATACTTTCATAAGACATTTAAGTACATGTAAAACTATTCTTTTTTTTTTAATATTAGTACAAAAATTCTTATTATCTTTAAAATGTTGGCATCTGTGTTGATTTATTTAAATTGCCTACTTCTGTAGCAGTTAAGTGGTTATTTACAAATTGTGTAAAAATGTCTGATCAGCTAAACCACTGATCTTTTCTCAGGAAAAAAGCAAACACTGTCTGTAAACAAAATCAACAATTATACCCAATCTGAAACATGTAAAATTTTAATGTTTATGAGCCACTGAGCAAGATACTTACTAAAAGACTAACAGTCTTACCCAAAGGAAGACCTTCTAACTAATTCTCAGTCAAACTAACAGATATCACAAATAAGTTTTAACCCTTCCCCCCCACCAAATTTTGATGTTTTTATTAGAGAAGACAAATCTTAAAATTTTAGAGGACTTAATGCAAACATTCTTAGTAAAATACAGATCATTGCAACAGCAGATACTCTTGTAAACACTAATACATATATAAAGCACAACACTGGTTAGAAGGGCCACATTTTTTAGCTACATGGATGATCTGTGCAACACGCTAGGTATCAAGTCTATTAATTGCATTTAAAAAAAAAGTGATACGAAGCATCAGAAGGATTTAGCCCTATAAGGTGACAGATGAGAGGCAGCTATCCCTCCTCCCTGGCCAGCCCCCCTCCTTATATACTGAATATGATGTCATATGATACCGAGTATCGCTTTGGGTAGTTTGTGTCAGCTGTCCTGGCTGTGTTCCCTCCCGGCTTCTTGTGAAAATAACTCTATCCCAGCCAAAAAACAGGACATTATCTACCCCTTATTCTATACCATCTATGTCATGCCAAGATCCTACGCTTTACAATTCATCACCACCACTCTTCCTGTCTTTGAGATACATATATATATAAACACGCAGATATCATTCCCTTAGTCTATAGGCCATGCCTCTAATATGTCTGTTGAGTTAATTTAACCCCTGACTTTGGGCAGGAGAGATGGTGTGTGATGCCAGATTGTTGCAAGCTCCATCCGGAGCTCACAGCTGGTATACCTGGTGTGGCCCAAGCCCATGGTCTGTGGGTTGAAGATGTTGATTTCGAGGAAGTTGCTGGGCACTGGTTGCTGAAGTCAGTTCTAGTTCCATCATAGCTGCACTTTGCTCAGTTTTGTCACAGTTTATCCTTCAATAATTTTGGTGATTCTTACTGTAAAACCATAGATAGAGCATACAGCAATTGTAGTAGTGATGACATACAATGGCAGGGTTATTTAGCAATTAACATCATACAATTTAATTTATTGGCTATTCTCCCCCAAAATCAAATCCGCTTGAAGTACACATTGGACTTCCCCATTCTTCTGCATCACCCATCAAGTGCACCCGGACCCTTGAGCAAAAGCTATTCCATGGATGACTTTGCCTTTGCCTGAAGCAGGAGTAATCCAGTCTTCCCTAACATGGTTTTTATGTGCGCTACGGGGACTTTATCCCTTTCTACAGTACATAAACGTTTTGATTGGGCAGGGCCAGTTCAATTGGTAGAGTCCCTAGTATGGACTAACCAGGTGGCCTTTGCTAAATGTGTATCCCAATGTTTGAGGGTCCCATCACCCATTGCTTTCAGTGTAGTTTTTAGCAGTCCATTGTACTGTTTGATTTTCCCAGGGGCTGGTGCACGACAGGGGATGTGATACACCCACTCAATGCCATGCTCTTTGGCCCAGATGTCGAAGAGGTTGTTTCAGAAATGAGTCCCATTGTCTGACTCAATTCTTTCGGAGGTGCCATGTCACCACAAGACTTGCTTTTCAAGGCCCAGGATAATGTTCCGGGCGGTGGCATGGGGTGTGGGATATCTTTCCAGCCATTCGGTGGTTGCTTCTACCATTGTGAGCACATATTGCTTGCCTTGGCGGGTTTGTGGGAGTGTGATATAATCGATCTACCAGGCCTCCCCATATAAATATTTCAGCCATTGTCCTCCATACTATAAGGGCTTTAACTGCTTGGCTTGCTTCATTGCAGCTCATGTAGCCCTCTGGTGATACTCCAAGATCTTTGCCTTCTGGTCGATCTGTGATCACTTCCAGAATTCCTGGGTGATTGAGGTTTCCTACCTGAGCCCACTGTGTGATCAGTGTGACCCACATACTCCACATAGCATCAGTTGCATGGTGTGTAGAGGGGACCCTCCCTTTGAACACCCAGCCCAGCGCTGGCAGTCAGGGTGCCAGGAGGAGCTGTGCTTCAGTACCAACCACCTCCGAAGCAGCTTGAACCCCTTCATATGCTGCCAGTATCTCTTTTTCAGCTGGAGTGTGGTGGGTCTTGGATCCTCTGCATTCCCAACTGCAAAACCCCAAGGGTCAGCCTCGAGTTTCCCCTGGTGCTTTCTGCCAGAGACTTCGGGTAGGGGCATTCTCCTCAGCTGTGGTGTAGAGCACATTTTTTACAACTGGTCCCGCCTGGACTAGCCCAAGGGCTACTGCATGAACAATTTCTTGTTTAATTTGTTCAAAGGCTTGTTGTTGCTCAGGGCCCCATTCAAAATTCTGGGATTCCCCGTTCTTCTTCCGGGTCACCTGATAGAGAGGGCTTGTGATCAGACTGTAATTTGGAATATGCATCCTCCAAAACCCCACAATGCTTAAGAAAGCTCGTGTTTCCTTTTTGCTAGTCAGTGGAGACATCACTGCTATTTTGGTGATCACATCCATTGGGATCTGGCAGCAGCCATCTTGACATTTTATTTGTAAAATCTGGATCTCCTGTGTAGGTCCCTTGACCTTACTTTGTTTTATGGCAAAACTGGCTTTCAGAAGGATTTGGACTACTTTCTTCCCTTTCTCAGAAACAACTTCTGCTGTGTTGCCCCATACAATGATGTCATCCAAGGTATGGGCATGACAGCAATGCCACATACAAATACCAACTTAACCTGAAGTTAACCTGACCAGTGATGTTATCTTAAGTCGATATTACACAGTATAGCAAAATGAGAATCGTGATCCCTCTCCCAGAGGTGATAAACAGCACCACTGGGAATACACACAGCAAGTAAGGTTTATGTAACACAGCCATGTGAACAAACAAAACACCATTGTGATCAGTGACTCTTTAACTAATATAATAAATGCTTATAACAAATTTGTTTTAACATGCTCTGGTTAGATCTGTCATTATCTCAAACCTTCAAGCCCCATGCTGGGTGCCAAAAAGGGCTGTCGTGGTTTAGCCCCAGTCAGCAGCTCAGCACCGCACAGCTGCTCGCTTGCTCCTCACCCTCACAGTGGCAGATGGGGAGGAGAATGGGAAAAGAAAGGTAAAACTAGTGGGTTTGGATAAGGACAGTTTAATCGGACAGCAAAGGAAGAGGAAAAATAAGAACCACCATAATAATAAAAGAATATACAAAGCAGGTGATACACAACGCAATTTGTTCACTGCCCAGAACTTGATGCCCAGCCTGTCCCTGAGTAGCGACCCCTTGTCCCCAGCCAGCCCCCATTCTTATATACTGAGCATGACATCATACGGTATGGAATATCCCTTTAACTAGTTTGGGTCAGCTGTCTTGGCTGTGTCCCCTCCCAGCCTCTTGTGAAAATTAACTCTATCCCAGCCGAAAACCAGGACACTCAGCAGGTAGGTGGCTGCCTCCTTGAACTTCCAGCTGAATTTAAGAATCCTCTCTGTGAAGTACATCTTGTCAGTCTGCTCTGGATGTGCGTAGAAGCATAGGTGTGTTGCAAGATCACACTCAAGAAGAATAATTGAAGCCTCTTGACTGCTAGAGATAATGACAAGGATCTGCTGTCTGGCAGTTGAGGAACATACATCCAAAAGGACTGATCGTTTCAGCAAAGAGCTGGCTTGTAACATCAACTAATGGGGCAGACTTAGCTTTTGTTCATTCCTCAGTGGTCTTCACCCTTCCATCTTACTCAGATCCACAAGTTAACAAGCACGTTACAGTCTGGTACTGGATAAATGTTAAGGATTTTTTTCTGTTCATCTCGATGGGTATCACTTTTTGTGAAACCATGGTTTCACTGGATTGGAAGGGGACAGAGCTGAGTACTGTCAGTTTTAATGGTCACACAGTACAGAACATCCTACGCGTTTCGTTTCAGTATCATTGTGAGGGAATTGCTCACTGCTTGATGAGTCTTACGTACTGCTTGATGAGCTGTTATACCTCAGTGCCTTTTCAATACCTAAGGTAGTTTCCAGTGAAGGTATGGGACTTCTGAAAGCTGTTTTTCCATAGTATTAAAGATACTAAAATATGTGTATACGTGAGAAATGGTTTACTGAATGCTACAGAGTTTTGTACGTATTTTTTTTTCATTGTTTTCAATATTTTCAGTGTTTCTATTTGGGGAAAAAAAAGAAAAAATGTTTATATCATTTTCTCCTAGTGCCTTCACTAGGCACTACATTAAGTAAGGAACTACGGGGAAGACAATTTTTCTGTTCTAGTATGGTTTCCAAAACCACAGCATGATAAATATGCAAGCTTTTTCCATTCAAAAATCCAGTTATTGTAAATTAAAGAGTATGTGAAGGGCATCATAGCCCTTATGGTCAGCAGATACCAGTTCACAATGTGGCAGTGATGAAGCTGCAAGGATGATACAAGTCTTTTTTTAGGGATGAAAATGTTTTAAGGATTTCAGCATCTCATCTCAGGTTTTATAAATTAAACTTATAAATTATAATGCAGGCATACCACATTCGTTTCTCAACCCCATGACTTTCAGTAAATGTTTGTAATAACTCAGAAAGACAGTGATAAAATGGGGAACGCTACATTTGAAAGAAGAGGAACACACATATTCACTCCAGCAAATCAGTGAAGCCTATAAATCATTTTTTGGTCAGTAGGTTTAGGAGTAGATAAAGTAGTAATGGAATAGCAATACCAGATCCAGCAAAAGCAAGATACAGGCTGCCTGAATATTACCACCATGCATCGCTTCATGTTCCAAACATAACGTTAGAACAGTGACTAGTCTTTTAGAATGTAATTATAATGCCGATGCTTCCTTTGAGTAAACAGAGGACATGAGTACATAATGAAAGAAAAGTATGTATCAGTTTGAAGCGTATGGATCTGCCAGAGACACAGTGCTGTGTGATTTCATTAGCCAGTTTGGAATTAGATCTGTCACACAGCACTCCATGACGTAGTATCTAGCAATACCACTGAAAACGATTCCCAAACTAAAACACAAACCAAACCAAACTGAGATTCCTCTCCAAATTGAAACATACGCAGACAGGGTTTTATTTCTGATTTTGAGAACTGAGATTTATTTTGAGGGTCACAAAAAACACTGTTTACCACTGTTGAGTTTTCATCTGTAGTATCCCTTGAGCAATCAATGACATTCAGGCCCAAATTCCAAATGTCTTTCTTTAGTCACCAGCTCTACCTTTAGTCTTGACTAGTTCTTCAACAGTCTTGGAAAACACAATTTTAAACGTTACAGAAAAGCTAACATCTGAAAACAATACAGTGGAAAGAGTAAGTACAATCAATCTTAAAAAAAATTTTAAAAATGAGTAAAACACAGCATCAAACTTCTACGGTAATAACTGGAATAAATATACAAATGCAAATTCCAAAGCCTTTAGGTGGAGATAGCTAACAATTTTTTGATTGCTTAGATTTCCAAGAACTAAACTGCTTTGAGGCTAACCTTTACCTGGAAGGGGAGAAATAAAAAGGAGACACTCCCTTCTCTCCCAAGTAATGAGGAAATATATCCATAAATTAAGATTAGAAAAGTCATTAAGACAGATTCCACAGACTGAACGGCTTCATATGCTGTGTAAAACAGTATTAAGAAATGGGAATTCTGGAAACTGTTAATCATTACTACAGAGACCTAACATGTTTTCAGCAAGATGGGCATCCTCTAGTTGAAGATACTAAGAAATATTAAGACTGATAGAAAGACCACGAGGGGAAAGCAGTGCTGGAGTAATGTTCAATCACCTCAGGATGGGCCAGCCCAAGGGAACAGAAACACCTTCCACGCCAGGACCGTACGGCACCTTGGGTACTGTCTCGCAGTGGCGAATGCCAGGGAATTGGTGGAAGTGCTGCGGGTGCCGGCCCAGACGCGTCTCCTCGCTCCACCCCGCCGGGCCTGCCTGGCTTCTCCTCGGGGGGGCCGCACGGCGGGGCCCAGCGCACCTCTCCCTCGGCTGACAGGGGAGCTGGGTGAGAGGCAGGTGCGCTCACTCCCCCGAGAGCTGACCGAGGTTACCAGTGGAAAGGGTGGCAAGGGGCGCGACAGAACCGAGCGGCTCCTCCGCAACTGGCCGCCAGCCAGTCCCCGCAGGGAGGCGGTGAAAGCCCCGCGGGGCCTAGGCCCGGCCCGGCCCGGCGGGGGCGGCATGGGGGCCCTGCCTTCCCAGGCCCGCGGCGAAGCCCTTCCAGCCACCAGCGGCCGCCGCGCAAGGCCGCGCTCCCGCGGCTACCGACACCCGCAGAGCCGCGAGGCGGAGGAGGGAGGCAGGGCTCGGGCAGGGGTCCGGGCACCGCCGCCCCCNCACGGCACAGGCTCGCCCCGCTGCCGGCTCTGCCGCCCGCCGGCGCTATGGCCACTTAGTCCCCACGGCAGTCGCCGCCGCAACTTTTCCTCTCCGCTCGGTTCCTTCCCCCGCCGTTCCCGTGGAAGATGGCAGTTGGGGGAAGGACTGGAAGTAGTTGCAGCCCGCGAGCGAAGAGATAAGGCGGAGGCGCGGGAAGGTGAGTGGCACCGGCCGGCTGCCGCCCCGCTTCACTCCGCACGGCGCGGCCGGCAGCCCACGCGGGGCCG
>VXBL01010536.1:512644-621834 GCA_013400195.1 Aramus guarauna
CCATGGGGTCACAAGTCCTGCCAGCAAACCTGCTCCAGCGTGGGCTCCTCTCTTCATGGGGCCACAGGTCCTGCCAGGAGCCTTCTCCAGCATGGGCTCTCCATGGGGTCACAGCCTCCTTTGAGTGCATCCGCTTGCTCTGGCTTGGGGTCCTCCATGGGCTGCAGGTGGAATTTCTACACCCCCTCATCCTTCCTCCATGGGCTGCAGGGGGACAGCCTGATTTACTATGGTCTTCTCCACAAACTGCAGGGGAATGGAGAATGGTGCCTGGAGCACCTCCTTCTTCACTGACCTTAGTGTCTGCAGAGTTGTTCCTCTCACATTTTCTCACTCCTCTCTCCAGCTGCAGTTGCTGTTGCACAGCAGTTGCCCCCCCCGCTTAACTCTGTTACCCCAGAGGTGCTACCACCATTGCTGATGGGCTTATCCTTGGCCAGCAGCGGGTCCATCTTGGAGCCAGCTGGCATTAGCTCTGTCAGACATGGGGGAAGCTTCTAGCAGCTTCTCACAGGAGCCACCTCTGTAGCACCCCCTACTACTACCGAAACCTTGCCATGCAAACCTAATGCAATTAAAAAGAGAGTCAGTTACAAAACTATGTATTTTCTAAAAAGCATTTAAAGTGAAAGATAATCTTCAGTTATTCATCTCACTATCTGAGATAGAAGTTGCTGTTAAAAATCTAATTTGCATACTGAAAATATTGATCAAATTCATGCTTATCCATCATGAAAATTACATGAATCACAGTATGAATTACTGTGAATACTGAGGGTGACTAAATGTAGTTGGAACAGTTAGTTTCTTAGTATTCACCTAATGCTTAGTAGGAGAAACGTAGTTTTGAAAATAATCAAATCCAGTTGTATATGAACAGCTATAACCAATGAAAAATGACAAAAAAGTTGGAATATGGCCTAGTCACCTCCAAAATGGTCGATTAAGCACATATTTACCAGACTGCATGCACTATTGTCATTTTCTATGTGTCAGTACTCAGAGTAGCTAATTTAAAGCTACCTTGGGTATGTGTATACAAATTGCAATAGAAAGTACCTCTGTTTTACAGTGCTGTCATAGCTGAATCATGTAGCTGAGAGAGCTTAGTATGTCTCAAGAGTGAGGGTTTTTTTCCTTTTACAGAAGAGGTTTGGGCCAGATTTGCTGAGGATTACATGCTGTGTCCTATATGCATGATGTTTACGTGAAATTAACTTCCCATAGAAATTCAAGTTAAAAGAATGAGTATTTATCAGAGTTTTCCAGACTGTATACAAAAATGTTCTTTCTGTTGTTGCATTTAAGTAGGAAGGTACATAATACAGTTGATGAGTTAAACAAATAAATGAAACAACTCTCATGTAAAGACAGAACATTGGACTCTTCTGTGATAAAAAATATTTGTCATGCTTCAAGGTTTCAGTAATGATTTCCAAAGAAGTAAGCATTTTTTTCAGAGAAAGTTGCATTGCTGAATCTCTTAAGGTTAGATTATTTATTGAAACTGATAGGTGAATAAGGCATTTTAGACCTAACATATTACTTGGTAAAATCAATTTCATTTGCTTCTTTTGGTTTTGAGTTTTTATATTAGAGTGATCATATATGACCAAAGAACTTATGGCTTATTCAATGTAACTTACATGGATTGAATGCATTATATGATGAATGTCAGCACATGCTGGGTAAGACTACTCTGGTGTTGATTTTATTATAACAACTTTTATAGTATTATGAAATTTATTTGTACATGCTAACCCATAGCTTCATCTTCAAGGAGTGTAAAAATTGTAGTGAAACAGTGCTTAACTACTGTACAAAAATAATGTTTCAATACCTTGAGCCCATCTTAAAATCCTTTCAGCTACAAGGTATGATGTAACTTTCCTGTGAGGACATATCCAAACCTCTCCATGCTTCTCCATTCTTACACAATATATAGGTCTCTAACTTTTTGACAAAGACATGCAAAAAGTTAGCACAAGTTCAAAAAAGATTTAGACAAATTCATAGATGAAAAACATATCAAAGGCTAGGAATCAGAGAGAGGACTGTTCTGGATCAGAACATCCTCAGCCCACAAACATTCTAGAGACTTCGGAGTATTCCAAGGAGGTATCAATACATGATTGCATTCTGCTTCCTCACTTTTCGTTACTCATCTGTTGTTGGGCATCTGGGGACAAGATACTGGGCTAAACAGATCTTTGGTTTGAGTAGGTTTACTCTTCATACATTCTTTCACAGTCAAGATTGACAAAGTGAAATTATGCAATTTAGAAATTCCTTTTTGGGGAAAAGTGATTGAAAACTTTTGTTATGCAACCTTCGAGATCAGATGTTTACTTGTCTTTAGTATTAATTTAATGTATTATGTAGATTATGAGCTGGGAAGTTAGTAGAAAGCAAATATTTGTTCTTATTTTCCAGTAATTTCTTGTTAATCGTGTTTTTCAATAGGTAACTTCTCACAAGTCATGATATATTGTCGAGTTTTTTTATAATAACTAATAACTATCAGGATAGTTTGATTTTAAAGCTATTGCATAAATGTAAACTATGTGTGTTTGAGGAAATGAAGTAGTTTTCAGCAAAGGTAGCTCAGAAGTGCCTGTAAGAAGATGGCTACTTACAGTATGTCTTTTATTTGTCCATAGTTCTTCAGTGTTGAAGTAGAAGATGCTGGATTCTGTATCTCTTCATTCGATTTCTGCTCTGAGACTCTCAGTCTTTGTTTTAAGTTCGTTTCTGTTCAAGATAGGGAGTGCTCTTTAGAATGGATGACTGTCACTCTGGGGGCTTTGTTCAGACTTGTGTCCTGTATCTGGCTCAAGCTGAGAACATGTGAGTCCCTGCCATCATGTTCACTGAGTCCAGCTTGTCTTGCCATGCTGTTTTAACCTGGAAGAGAGAAGAAGGCCTTGTCTAATGAGTGTCTTGAAAAGGTGGTGCCTAGCCTGCTAGAGAAATTGGCAATCCTGAAGGATAAAGCAGTGTTTCCCTTGCTGTCCTCATGCTGTTGGTTTCATAATCTTGTTCTCATGGCCTTGCACCTGCACACCCTGATACTGCTGTTTTATCAGTTTTCCTGTGGGAAGTGATTGCCACTGGGCTAAGAGTCCCTCTTTTTCACCATCCTTTTCTTGCACTTCTGCAGCTTTTAGTTTGCATTAGGAGAAAGACAAGGAAGTATTGCTCAATAATCAACAGCCAGTTAGCTTGCAACACCAGCCTCTGATCAAAGACTACTCCAGTCAGTGCTAATAGCATCATAATTGGGGACAGGCAGTAGGGAATTTGAACAGGTCTTGAGGAAATCTATATAGGTTCTATGGGAAAAGTAGTACGGTGGACCACCTGATGTACTGGAGAGGACATCTGGTAGAGGATACTTATTGGGGAGACCCTGACAGTTCTCTTCTTGACTAGCCACTGGAGGGAGTTTTGCCTTTCCCCTTTCCAGTTTCTCCTTTTGCTTTTCCAGTTCCCTTTCCCTTTTCCTGTGTTTTTCTCTTTTTATCTCTCTCCTCTCCCACCCCCCAGCCTTTTTTTTTTCCCAAAAGAAACTTTTATTATTGAAATTGATGCATGTCATCAGCTATTATCTCTGCAAGTAATTCAAGAAGGGATCTAAAGATGCTTACAGACTTGTAAGGAGAAGTCTACGTACGTGTGCTAGTAGATTGGTACATGGTCAATTTATATGTGTTTGAATACACATTATCTGTTAACTTTCCTGTTTTTACTTTTTTGTTAAACAGAAGTCATACCTCATCTGAGCCTTCATTTAGTCAGCTTGAGTTTACCCTTCTGGTTAATTTTCATGTAAGAATATCTCTGTTCTTCCAGATATCCTTGTGCCCTCCTCTGTATCCTTTTCAATCTGAGTTTATATTTCTTCAGCAAATGTGACCAGAATGGTAGTCTGTGCCCATAGAAATCTCAGTAGTGCCTTGTCCAAGGGTGGTAATGCTTTTATCTCTTTTTTAAAAATCTTGACTGATGTGTCATAGGATGTATTCAGGTCAAACTGGAAGTTGCATTTCCCATTACTTTTTGTAACGGTCATGATTACATTCAATCACAGAAGCATTCAAGTTGGAAGGGACCTTAGGAGGTCTGTAGTCCAACCTCTTGGTCAAAGCAGGGTCAACATAGAATTCAGACCATGTTGTGTAGGGATTTGTCCAGTTCTATCTGGAAAACCTCCAAGGAAAGAGATTCCACAACCCCTCTGGACAATCAGACCTAATAATTATCCTTATAGCAATTTTTCTTCTTTATGTTGAGTCATAACCTCCCAGTTTCAATTCATTGCTATTGTTTCTTGTTCTTGTGCCATGCATGTCTGTGAAGAGCCTGACTCCATCTTGTTGGTAACTTCACAGGCACTGCAGGCTGATGTTAGGTCTCCACTAAAGCCACCTCATCTCCAGGCTGAACAAGTTCATCTCTCTCAGCTTTTCCTCATAGGGCAAGTGCTCCAGCCCCTGACTGTCTTGCTGAACTCAGGAGGAGGCATCTTTCAGTTTTTGGGAGCACCGAAAGTGGATGCAGTATTTCAGATGAGGTCTAGTGCTTGAGTTAGGAGAACCTTAAAACTTCCTATTGGTAAATTTACCAAGTAGTAAATAGCACAAGATTCTGAAAATCCATGAATAAGGCATTGAGCAGAACTGTACTGTCTTGAGACCATAAAATTAATACAAGCTATTATGTGCTTTTAAGAATTTGTTATTGCAGCTTACACAGAACACAGTTTATTTAATAGTTCTTATCAGAAAAGTTCTTGAGTCATGTTATTTTGGAGGAGGGAAGTAATGTGATGTTGGAATTTCATTTTAAAACACTTTACATGCATTAAAATATCTCCTTTAGAGAAGCATATGAAGAAAATGACATGACACAGACATTTGGTATGTCTAGGCTTTTAATTATACAAAACTCTAATTATTCAGGTTTTTTGACAGTTATCATTAAGTCTCCAGGGTGCCTAACTATTGAACTGAAACCTTGCTTTGACAAGAAGTGGGTGAACTGCAGGCATGAATATAAGATTTCCAAGGAAAAAAATTGAAACACTAAATTCCAAATGTAAAATAAGCAGCATGCACATAATAACTGTGGTTAGTGTGTAAAATATATAAATTATTGGCATTTTACCTGATTCATACATAGATGGCTAGTCAGTTGTTCATATATAGCTTAAAATTAGAGGAATATCCTGATAAGATCCAATAGATACAGTTACCACTTTAATCTTTTATGTTGCTTCTTTTAGTACACGATATAACCAACATTCACTAATAAGCCATACTATAATTAAGTGGAATTTTGATATTTCATATTGGAGTTGAAGCTGTTTTATTTGGAATATAAATAGTTGCTCTATATATACTCTGAAAACATATTATAAATTGAAAGATCGCTGAGTTGAAATGGAAAATAATAGAGAAAGCAGATCATAAAGAGTCTTCCAATGTGGGTTAGGTCTACCCTGCTGAACTCCATCATCTATGCCAGGAATCTAGCTGGAGGTTGCCGTAGGATCCTTTACGACCTCTGTGTACTCAGTTTTACTTCCATAAAAATCAGAGTAAGTAGGGAGCAGTGGGGAACTGAAGTTCAGTCTCATCAACAGCTTCCCTTTGATTGGAAAAGTCAGTAAGTACTTTTTTTTGGTCAAGAAGCTTTCATAAGAAACTAGTGAAAAACATACAGGATTAATGTGATTAATGGGTGTGTAACCCTAGGTTTTTACTGCATTTCAGTGAGGTACATATGACTGGAACAATACCTGCCTATTAACGTGATGAGACTTCTTTTAGGACTTTTAAGAGCTGATCAACCATTGTTTTTCCTTGTGCTAATGCATGATACTGATTCAGATTATGAAGAAAATGCAGATTTCAAAAGAAGGTGATAGGAATGGGCATCTTCTAAACAATTTTCTGAGGAGGACACTGATATACTTTAAATTCTGCCCTTGATTGAAAAAGTTCAAGGATTTTACTTACCTATGAGGAGTTTTGCTATTGACTATAATGAAGTCAGCATGTCACCTTTGCACATGAAATTTTCACCTCTTGATGGGCTATTTGTATTGGGAGAAACAGGTAAGATTACAAGGAGAGCTTGGGAAAGCCGTGTCCAAGTTCAGATCTACTGAAGACATGCACTTTGGAAGACTGTAGTATAGTCATCTTGTTCCCAGCCAGGAGCAGGAATGGCAGGGAGCATGGGAGTTGGGATTGCAGCTAGCAGCAGGTAAGTCCTCGTTTAGCCAATAGGGCAAGCCAGAGAGGCTGATATAATTTAGACAAATCGTCGAAACAGTGGAGGAGCTACAAAAGTGTATCAACAATAATTCTGGATGGTTCATCTTTGTCATCTTTGGTCAATTACCTTTAAATAAGTTTAACAGATTTTGGCATGCACTCTAGGTACGTTTTCCCTACATCAAAATACCTGCATGCTTCTGTCCTCTCCATCACTAGTTTTCCTTAGTGATGCCTAAATGTAAGTTTGTAGCTACTTCAGTGTATTCTTACTACATGCAAACAGAGCATGCTGGTATGCGTAGGAGATCTTTTTGAGTGTCTAGCAAGTGGAGTCCTTTTTCTTTAGGCCACAAAGTAGCAACAGAGCTGCTTCCACAATTTCAATGCAGTTTTTATGGAGACTCTGTATAACAAATTGCATGTGGGAAATGTGGAAGTGATTAACTTTGTAGTGACAAATCAAGTGTCGTTTCTGACCCTGATTCCCATTTACTTATCCTCAGAATGGTCATCCATGCTTTTGGAGAGAGCTGCTGGGATGTTTGTTGCCTGTGAAATCTGTATGCATCATTTCTCCTCACTCCTTTCATTTCTGTGTTTTTAACGCTGTCTTTGTAAGAAGAGACCGGGCTGGGAGACAGTACAGGAGACACAACTGACAGTCTGTCTTTTTCAGGTGACATTTGGACCATAACTTAGCTTTTATACATAGAAGTGTCAGCAAGATCAAAATACAATTCTGCATAGATAATGAAGCAACATAATAAATCTATTATCATGTTAAGAAAAAAAGATGCATATTCTTTGCAGTGATTTCAGTCCAAGTACTTCAGGAGAAAGAATGAAAAGGCATATTTTTCATATTTTAAGGCCACAGAAATATAACAAAAGCAAATGAAAAGTAAGCTAGATTAAAAAAAAATACTTTAAATTCTGCTTGCTTACTCTGATAGAGAGCGATTTTCTTGCGTGAAATTGATTATGTGATATGTAAGCTAAAGTATTTATCTTAAAGCATCATACGATTGCTTCTTTTTCAGGTCCCTGTTGCTGTGGTATGTATATGGTGATTTTACATTACTCTCCTTTGTGAAAGAGAACACTATATAGCTTCCTACTCCAGATATGTTAAAATCAAGACCAAAGACCGAAATCTCTCATTTACAGTAGATAGTTATATTCTAAAGCGAATGGGAGCTGCACAGATTGCTGAGGCCAGAACTGGGGTCTAATCTATTTATCTGGTTTTGTTAATATTTGGATTTATTTTTAAAGTCCTACATTGCAAGGGAATGTGGAGTATGTGCTAAGCACACACAAATCACAGCAAAGGCAATGACTCTTCATCCTTAAAGCAGTTACTGAACACGAGTGCAATGATCTGTCAGATTTTCATATGCAGGGTATTATTCTCTTACCTACAGACTTCTTCCACTAATGCTGCTGCTTCAGTTAGGCAAAGGAATAATTAACTATACTGATATTAATGGAGTCGATATTACTGACACATATCAAGGTAAATAAAATGAGAATCTGACTTGCATCAGGTTTAAAGTATGTTAGCTAGCAATTCAGTCTAATTATACTGAATTAAATCTAATTTCATGTTGTCATCCAGTCCCCAGAATTTTAATAGTAATTAGATTCTCATACTTTGGTGATTTTTAAAAATCTGAAGCAAAATGTAAGTTCTGTGGAACTTTTTCTGTAAAACTTAAGTTTCTGGAAAAACTAAGCACTGTTTAAAGAAAATTAGCCATTTTGGTCAGGAAGCTCTTGTCAGAAACTACTAATAATGATATAGAATTAATGTGAATAATCAGTGTATAACTCTAGGTTTGTCACCTGTTTTATTTTATTATATATTGCAATACTTTGTTATGTAATATAGTGTTACAGAAGTTTCATATTTTGTTATGAAAAGAGACTAATAATATTTCTGTTTTGAAAGATGACTGCTACATCTGAATTCTCTAAGTTTACCCTGGTGAAGAATAATATTGGCTGTGGCATCACTAGAACTACAGATGTAGATATAATTTTTGTGTAGAAGATAGCTGAAGAAATAATTGTCTCTGAATCAAGAATTCATATGGTTCTAACCATTTTCCAGCTGGTTAATTGTTTAAAGTCAAAGTAATGCTGTGCATATGGGCAGTAAGCATTGATGCTACAGAGCAAATGGTACTTGAAGCCAGTTATGTTTCATTCTGCATCCGTCTTGAATAAATATATTGATTAGACACTAAGAACACTGCTGCCAGAAGAAATAAAGTGTAGTTTAAGGGAGTGAAAAATATTTTTTTTAATCTGGAATAAATGAGGAAGCTTTTTAGTTTAGTAACTGCAAGATTACTCAGTGCTGTGGTTCCTGTTTCCTAATAGTAATAAATTGGAGTTCTGTTGTTTCACTTTACATTGATTTTTCTTTTGCAATGCATCTGAAAATTAATAGAAGCTTTGCCTGTTTTATTGCAGTTTTGTAGTAAAAGGAGAAAAAATAACTTTCATGCTAAGAATTGCATGTGAGAATAAAGCCAGTAAAATCTTAATTATTTAAATAGAAGTGAATATTTCTGGGAAGCAAATGGAGACTTTGGACTTGGATATAAGGGGTAACACAGGAAACTGAATTAGTCAAGATCATATTGGCTGGTGACAACTAGAAAATACTCGGAGCCAACCAATGTTGCTGACAGAGAAGTATCACCTGGGAGCAATAGGAAGTGAATATGTAATCAAAGAACTCTTCGTCTCCATCCTGCCTCTAATCTCACCCTGGAAGCTGCAAGAAAAGGTCACTGCAGAACTTGGATCTATTCCAGAGAGTCTTTTTTTTTTTTTTCTGTCTCTCACTTGAGCAAAAGTTGTAGCGAGGATCATACCAACACTTTATATGCCGTGGAAGGAAAACATCCCTTTCACATAGCTATAAGATACATCATGAATCAGATAAATATTGAAAGTGCTAATGAAGAGAGTCTCAAAGTAAAAAAACATAATAAAAAATACCAACACATTTTTGTTATTTGAATACCCGTATTCCCATTGTACTGGAAATGTATAGTATGTACAGAGTTTAATAATTTATACCTGGATAGGCAATAGCATCAAATAGTAGCAAAGCCTAATTGTTTCTTGATTTTTTTGAAGGCCCACTCTATTTTGGTGGTGAGTTCCTGATTAGAAGGAATCACTTTCATGCCCCGATGGAAATAAAGTAGATTTAATACTATAATAAAATTTATTCACTATTCAGTGCATAATTCCTGGAATGAAAAAGAATCAACAGAAGGGCCCTCCATTCTGTGTAAGGTTGCTATAGAATGGGGTGTATTTTCCCTTTTTTCTTATTATTGACACACAGAAGGTAATTACAGCTTTGTGTATAAGCACTGGAGACAATTTGGAGTCAATTGAATAACTGAAGTAAAGAAGCTGAAGGAAAGAAGGCACTTACAACACCTTATTTTTTAGAATAATGAGCTATGAAGAAACTGCGACCTCACCTATAAGAGAAAGAGCTAAGCTCTACAGTCCTCTCCACAATAAGGTTAAATGCAATTTCAGTCTGCTGCTTCAGTAGCAAAGGAGGACATTTTCTCCATGATTCATGCAGAAAGAATGGTTGTTTCTTTATAATCTTATTCAAATTTCAGTAACCCTCTAATTACTTTGTCCAGTGGGCATAAATACTATTTAGGTAAAGCAGAATGCTGTGACTATTTCTAAGCACATAGAGTTTTATCCATGATTGCCCATGAAAGCTGGGATTCATCTTCCTGCACAGAGAAGTGTTAGATGCCACTCTAAAACTGTGAATCTGAATTTAGTTGGGTCAAAATTGCTCTTGATTAGAGGACTAATTTCCCTACGTGTACAACTTTATATCCTCTAGATGCTCAGGCCTACATCCCAAGTCATCGCATCTCTCTATATGCTCATCTAGATGTCTAAGCATTCTTAAGCATGCAAGGTGCTGACAATGTTGTCCAGCAATCCAATCCATTTTGTACTTTTTTTTTTCTTCCATCTTCTAGACTACTGCACCATATCCTATAGAGAAGGGTCTGGAGTCCAGCAATATTGCAGGGTGCCTGTGTGTGTTGTCTTTTCTCAAACCCGTTTTAGACTAGCTGGTTAAAACAATGATGAGAGGAACCATGTTACCCAGGGAGAACAGCTGGACGGTGTATTGGCCTAGTGGCTACGTAGTCATGGGTAATCACAGTGGTATTACCTGTACACACTAAAGGGCACACACTGGGGCAACACTGATAATTCTGTGCTGGTACAAAACCACCTTAAACATGATGGTGCCTCCTCTTGTGAGTAAGGATGTTTTCTTTCCTTGTATTTTTCCCCACAACTTTTTCCCGTTCTCCATTGCAGCCTGAGTCCCAGTCTGTCTCACAGCTCTAAACAAAAGCTCTCTACCAACTGTAGGCAACCAGGATGGACAAGCCTTATCCTAAATTTTCCCCTCTTCCAGGCCTGAACAATGCAGAATTTTGGATTACAAGCCTCTTAGTAACTCGGAATCAAGCAGTGCAACTCATCGTGGGAGGAGAAGGAAAAAGAAGAGCTCATCTTTTCCTGAGACAAATCCTGCCATGCTCAGCATCCAAATCAGAGAAACTCTCTGGATAATGACTGGATTCTGCCAAGTCACAGGACATGCAACAGCCACCATTCAGCTCTGCCTGCAACTTCTAATGCTTCTTGTCCAGCTTTCATGAAGCTCCAGCTGTAGGCCAGGAGAAAGTCTTCATGTAGCCAACCGTTGATGGCAGGAAGGAGATGACAACCAGAACAACACAGGCTTGACAGACTGAAAACAGCAAAGCTCGAGCAGCATCCCACCGTTCTGGACAAGCTGAGTACAAAACTTGGAGACAGTAGAGAGGCATGAGTGCCTTCTCAAGGGTCTTCAGCACTTGGTGCTCCAAGCCTAACTAGAGATACCAGTGGCATATGCTTAAGCAGTGTGAGTGTGTGCTCCTAGCATGGACAGTCAGCAGTTTTGGCCAGCTCCCACCCATGTTACACATTCAAAACCAGCTTAGGTTTACTATTTATTCCTCAAGTCTCTCATTCTCCACGTTGGTAACTTCTCATGATTCCGATCCTTTGCCTGCTCATGACCAGGATAATAGATCTAAACAATATCTGGTGTGTTTAGGATACAGGGGAGTGAGCAGGTGTCTGGAGACAGTAGCTGTGGTCTTTGGCTTTGCAGACTGTGAAATACATCCTGGATAGGGGACGTAAAGACAAAAATGGTTTAAAGCAACTTTATTTTGTGTGTTTCTAGACTGAGTTGCATAAGTGGATCAAGACACTCTTGATTCAAGTCCCCCTCCTTCAGACTGGAGTGGACACTTGAAACTAGCAGTTGTCTCCTCGCTCTATTTATGACGACGCAGCTTCACTTGATGATCTGTCCCAGTCATATCCAGGAGACAGCTGACATAGCACTGCTAGAAGTGGGACAGCTGTGTTTGGTCTGAAATCAAGCCTGGAGGTCCTGCTGTGTAACAAGTTTTCCTGTTTTGCATTTCTTAAGTAGTTAGGTGTCTACTGAGCCGCAGGCAGTTCCAGTAGTGAACGAGAATGCTAGGAGAACTGGAGGTCACGGTGGTGCTTCAGTGCTTGGCTTCGTTGCCTGCCTCGCCTGGTGGAGTTACAAGTCTTTGTTTCACTTTTGTTCTGCAGATGGAGGTTGGTTGCATGTAAAAGCTCACATCTCCTCCTCCTGTCAGATAGAGGTGGTATGATAGATCTGAATTCCCCCGATTCTGGGGGCTGGCAGTTGGGTAGGATATATAGCCTCTCACATCTGGCTTTCTCTTCTGCTGAATCAGATTAAGTTACCTGTACATGTATCTAGCCTAGAACTTTGGCTTCTCTGAGGTGATTTTCATGTAAGAGCAGGTTTTGGGGTGATGAGTGGGAAGGGACAGTTCTGACTTCTTCAGGTGTCAGCTTCCATGTGTTAACTGCTTGGGCAAGTTGTCTGGCACATATCTAAAAGAGCATGTGTCCTCAGGCAGAACCTATATATCTTTATCCTTGAACTTCCTTTCTGTCCAACTGGCAAAATTAGTGGCTGTAGACACAAATTTTATCTAGTTCTTCCTCAGTACCTTAGGGGAACTCAGTGAGATCCAGGAAACTTGTCTAAGGGATCTGAGGACTTGTTTCTAGGCTGTGCCTCTGGCATGGGTCTGGGAGAAGGTCCTGAGGCAGGAGAGGTTGTCTGGAGGTTATTCTGGCACTTCACTGGAGGTGCCCCTAGGATACACTACCAGGGTTGGTGGCAGCCTCTGAATATTTTATATAGAGCTGCATGGAAAGGGCAGGTATTGCACGAAGCCCAGGATAAAGCTCACAATTTCTGGATACTGAACTTTTTTTAAACTTCAGCTTAGAATGTTTCCTCCTCCTGGAATACTTGACATTATTCATGGTCCTGATGTGTGACCCTGAAATTTTACTGGTGGTGCAGTTATACATCCACACGTGGCCTTCCACATGTGGTCACATACGGCTCGCAGATCTCCTCATTGCTATATATGTGCCACCCTGACTTGTGCCAAGGGATTTCCTGTAGAAATGAAATGGCTGTTTCTCTAATTTTCACACACAGGCTTTGGTAGAGGCTTGCTAAAGGGAGGGTGAGATATGATGGCTTGGCAACACAGCAACAAACCTTTTTTAGCTCGTTCCTTGACTGTTTTTCCTCGAAAGTTGCCTTTTAAATGATACCAACATATTTCTTCCCAAATTGAGTGTTTGATGAAGTCGGTGAACACAGTATTGAGCAAGTGCTACAGAAGGTCTCACATCCATAAGGACATCGGTGAAGAAATTGTTAATAGCACTGCTGCTTCTCTGCAGCTCTAAGGGGAAGTATGCGCCTACTGCTTGGAGAGGTCACTTCTTTTCTCTGTTCAGAGTGATCATAACAATTCATCCTTCCTCCTGTGGCATTTATGGGTGCCTTCTGTCAGATCTCATTTAGATTAGATACACCATCAAATGTAGATATGCAGACAGGTTATAATGTGGAAAAGGACCTCGGTTCAGCTCTTAAAATTGGCATAAAGCTTTCTGGGCTTAAGTCAGGCTTATGCATCTAAATCATTTAAGACTCTTAAAATAAACAGTAATTATGGTTTTTCTTAACTGTTTCACACATTGATAAGGGAAAATTCACTTACAGTTGCTATGAAATTAACAGTAAGCATACAACCAGATTAAAAAAAAAAAGTGGTTCTTTACCTCTTTTCTCCGAGTAAGCTTTTAATTTTCTGGATGAATGCTTTTTGCAAAAATATAACTTTTTCTTTCAAACTCCTCTTTCAAACTACTTGCTTTAGAATTTCTTTTCTTTCTCCCAACTCATTTCTCCTTCCCGCTGTGTAGTTTCTAAATGGATTGTAAAAGCACTCATGCTGTGGCAACTCTTCCCCAGAGTAGTTCCCACGGCATTCTGTCTTTATATCACAGTTGTACCTCTGATGAGTCCTCGTCACACCGAGTGGGATTACTTTTTCAGTTTTTGTGGCTTAAATTCTCATAGAGATTTCACTTTTCTCTCCAGGTGTTTCTATGAGCCATGAAGATTTTTTTATCTTAGAATTCTTAAACACAGTATTTTCTGTAGAAATGTTTAGATACCTGCAATTTTAAATATTGCACCTTTTTCACTTTATTTATTTCACAGGGCTTTAAACTGAAATTCTTTCTTTCTAAAATACATGTTGTACCCTTTTAAAATCAAATTAATGTAATTGAAAGTAATGAACTCAGTAATAAAGTATACTTAAAACAGTGTTCAGCAAAGCCACTTTTGCTAAGTAAAAATTTTAAGCTGCTATTTATTAAAGCATGTGGTACGACAATTTTGTGAAAAGACTGAAATACATTGTTGCAATACCTACATGCAATATTATTGAATACAGTATATTTGTACATACATACAGTATGTACAGAACTTGATTTCTTGTTTGTACAATTTATTTTTAATTTATTTTCACATTTATTTTAAATGCTGACTAACAGAGGAAAGGTGTGACATACCTAGCACCAGCAAATGGAATACAGTAAGCAAGTTGTCAGTAACTAAATTTTGCATGTAAATCCATACTGTGGGTTGATGTTATCAGAAATACATGTGTCTGTTAAATCTAGTCTTATAGTCAAATTTCCATTTCATAATTTAGAACTTGGTCCTGCAAAACATACACTGAAGTACTCCAAGTGAAACCAAGGACCGATACTTTTCAAAGTATACGTGACACATACTAAAGGCTCTATAGAAGTTGTACTGCACCTGCCTAAATTGAAATGTACTTACCCTCTTGGTTTTGATCTTTTCCTGTCAGTTTCATTATAGTACTATTCTTTGAATGCAGTGATTTTTTTAATGTAGAGAAGGTAAATTCGTTTTCTCTGATAATCTTGGTAGAAAGCTAGGGTTTTAGCTCAAAGCAAAGATTGCATAGATTGAGAATCTTATCTGTGTTTTCAATCCACAAAGACCTTTTGATGATGACACATCACCTAGATAGCAAAGCTCTTAGATTTATTTTGTGAGTTTCAATTTTCTTCTATGCCTTTTCTTTGACTTTTAGTGATGAATATGACTCATATGAGATGAAGGAACGCTTTGACATTGTTGTGTTTCAGCAACAGTGGAAGTGCTGTAGTGAAAGAAAAAAAACATAGATGGAGGAAGGCAAATCATAGAATTTAGTGACATCAGTGGGCAGTGTTGAAAAGAAAGGATTTTTAAAAATCAGACTTACTGGATTGATGGCTGGGGAGCACATCGAAACAGGACCATCTTTTTATATTATTAGCAAATAAAAATAAGTACATAGATAGATAACTGAAGAGAAATCACAGGAATGTACAGAATCATTCGTATGCCATAAAATGACATAGGTTGTTACAGATAACCAGGCAAAATGTTACCTTGATGCAAGCTGATTAGAGAAGCCCAGGTTGAAGGTGCTGAGTGAACACCTGGGACACTCAACCAGTTGGATGCATATCATCTGGGAGTGGGAATGTGCCCAGTAAAGAAAGGAATTATGGAAAGCTGTTAAAGCTTGATCTGAGCTATTTAATATTCAAAAATATCAATATTAATTGATTGTAGGTAACACTAAAGTTGTGTAAAAAAAGATGTGCATTGACATGGTAGTTCCTGAGGCTCTGTAATGAGATCAGAGAAAATAGTTAGGATAGGGGGAAATCTGTAAATTTAGAGGGAAAGCTGACTGGCAAGATTGGTGGTAATACTGGCACCTGGGAAGAAAGGCATGATGAGTAGATGGGCAAATTAAGGTGATGAGAGGGAGCATCTGAGTAGTAGGGTGATGACTTTTATAAGAGAAGGGCTGAGTTGTTAGTAGCTGGTTTGGAGGCTGTTTTGAGATGATGGGTCTAAAATAAGCATGGAGATGTAAGTTTTGAGAGAGATGTTTTCCTTACTTATGTTTGAAGAATGTTTTGATAGATATTGTTGTGGAGGTGTCAAACTGTGATGTGCTGGAAGAATTTGTTTAAGTGTCAAGACTTGATACAGGTACGTACTAGGAGAGTTACTTTGGTGTAAGATAGAGTGTACGGAGAACTGTTGAACTTTGAGATGTTACCAGTTTAAGCTAGCTCTTATCTGAAAAGACTGCATTTTAGCCTTGAGTATGATTGGAATACATATTACAACATAGAACCTGATCTTGAGTGTTTTGGTATGTTAACAGCTCTTTGTTTTGTTTTTTTCCTCTTGTTTTTAATCATAGTGTTAACTTAGAAGTTTCTGAGCTTGATACAGTCCTGATAGACTGATGAAGTCTTTAATGATGTGGATAGTAAAAGGCTTAGGTTTACTCAATGTTCTGAATCTATCTTTCAAGTAGTCACTATTAACCTAATCAGATTATTTGTAATGGTCAGTTTACAAACTGTTTTGAAGTGCCAGCAAGATGTAATTGAATTTAAGCATGGCTTCAGGTTGTTTAGGTTTTTGAAACTAAACTAATTCCTTTTTTGGTGTCTCTAGCTAGTGCATTTCAGATATTAAACTTGTCCTTCCTTTTCTTATGTAACACAAATACATGAGCAATTTTTTTTTGTTTCCTTTTAGATGCACTTAGGGGCAAAATGGGGGTCAAATATTGCACTGCAATTGAATAAGTGACTGGCTCTCTTGTTTTCTGTGATTATGCTGTGTTGGTTTTTCTTTTTTCTGGGGAAGAGTAAGGTATGTGCCTAGCTTCATGTTCATGATTAGTTTTATTGATTGGGTTTTTTTTGGATGACTTGGAACAAAAATTGCCCTTTTTAGATCAGGTCTTTAAATCTTGCAAAGAGCATGCATTATAAATGTGTTCTTAGTTGCGTAAAGGCAGTTAATGAGTCCCAAGAGGCAGATAAAGACCACAGTATTGTGAATAGAATAACTGTAATGAGCATGTTGACCCTTTCCAAAAATTAGTGAAGTTTGAATTAATATGAGGCAAACCCCTTTGAAGGGCTAAAGTAAGTCAATGCAACAGGCAGTATGTGCCGTATGGAAGAAGATGTGGGAGACACAGGAAAATGGAATATAAAAATAAAGA
Organism: Aramus guarauna; assembly: GCA_013400195.1. Lineage (NCBI taxonomy): Eukaryota > Metazoa > Chordata > Aves > Gruiformes > Aramidae > Aramus > Aramus guarauna. The sequence goes on from VXBL01010536.1 coordinate 529,563, forward strand.
GACAGAGTTTAATTTACTGTACTCCAAATGATTGGAGCTTGTAAGAGTAATGTAATTAACAAAAATGGTTTTAGTGTGTCTGAACAGGAGAACCAGAGGAAATTTTTCATCCCAAGCTGCTGCACTGTTCATGCTTTTTCTACCACAATCAAAGTGACCTGTATGACTGACTCAGTGTTCACTTGAGTGATGTGGCAATCGCAGGCAGAGTGGGTTTGATTGCTGGAAGAGGTGGTGTTGAAAAAAGCTCTGGAACTGTTGATAGCAGCCACCAAGTACCAGCTACATCTCAGAGCATTAGTCATAGCCCTGACTTCTGGAGTACCTGCTGTGGCCAGCGAAAGGACCTCAGAGATCTCTAAGCTGTTCTTTAGTTGTGTTTGTGCAGATACTCAACATTCCTAATAGTCTTTTCAGAAGAACTGGAGGTTGGAAGAGGGCTGTGGCTGCAGCAGGTTATCATGGAAATGACAAGAGACTAGGAGATATAGGATAAGTGAAGAAAAGTTGCTGTGATTTTTATGGTGGGGTGAACTGGGGAGGAGACAATGCTATAGAAGGAGATAGTTAAGGAAAGCTCCCTAAAAGTAGGTCTAAATATGACCAGTATTCTGTTGTGTCTTAATCTGAAGAGAGCTTTTACATAGGAAACTTGAAATGGCATTAGGGCTATTTTTGGTTTCAAAACCAATGGATTGCTACTGAATACCTGAAAGTAATACAAAGGCAGTGTGTTGCTGAAGACTAAAGATTACTATTCCCTGTAACCTTTTTTTTTAAGGTCCTGTGTACAACACTAATTTTCCTTGAAAACTTGAGTTCTTCCCCTCCCCAGGTTATATTAGATACTGATTTGATGGACTGAGAAATTCAGGATTTCAGATAGTTGACCCAAACCACAAGACACTTTCCAGAATATTGACAGTAAATGTAACTTGTTTGGTGTGTAGAAGAACTAGTTTCATGGTAAAAGTCTCTAAACAAGAGAGCTTTGCTGATGTAAATGCTACTTGCTCAGTGCTGCCTGTGTTTAAAGGGATGGAGGAAGGGAGCAGGCTGTAGCAGCCACATAGTGTCTAGATTAAACCAGAAAGCAAAAATCTGAATGCTGTTTTTTTGGACCAAATTCTGCAAGAATGGGTGCAAACCAGGAGGAGAGTAATTTTTCTTTTTGGTAGCTCTTAACATGTCTTTCTAGATGGAAGATAGAAGTCTATTAGAGACATGTGCTGAAGGTGGAGTTCCTCTGTGTCCTAGTCTTGTATTCTTCTACTTCTCAGTTTAACTATCCAGACCTGCTTCTCTCACATGACCGAAATTAGTTGACTAGCCTTCCTCATGTTATGGGCTGTGCACCAAAATATTCATGTGTCTAACAAGCACAAGATCTTTAGGCCATGGGTACTCAGAGTGGTTTGCAAGTAGGAGATAATGTTGGTTCCGTTGTGTCCCACCTACCACTTTACTACAAGATGTGGCTGACTTGGAGAGGACATGCAGCTAGACTGCAAGCTCTCTGTCAGCAAACTGTGCTTTTCCTCTATACCTGGAGGATTCTGCTTGTGGGCACAAGGACTTATAGAAAATATAAGAGTTATTTCTTCCCTCCTCACCCTCAACTTTTTCACAGTGGGAACCTAAGGTTTTCAGTAGTGTCAGGGAAACCTTGGCTTGATGCGAGTAAGGTATGGTGTTAATTCAAGTTTCCCAACTATATTTTTTGTCTTAGTATTTTGGTGATTAATTTCACATAAGCTGTGTTTGCAGGTTGTGTTTTATATCTTTTATCAACAGGAATCCTTAATTCCATTCTCTTTTTAAATGTTAAGGTGTATTTTTTCCTTGTGCTATCAATAAGAGATTGCAGATAAGTTCTGACTTGGTGTGTGGATTAGATTTCCAATGTGAGGGGAACCCTCCACCCCCAACAACATGGTCTTTGGAATTGTGTATTCTTAGTGTGTGACCTTAAGACAATTCTTGCTCTTTTGCTGAATGCACCTAAAAGTTTGTGTAGATGCCACTTTTTGGTTTTTATTGGTAATATCCACACACTCAATTATCACTAAGAAAACAGTGGGGTGGGGGGGGGGATAAAATATAAAGCAAGCATGTGAAAGAAGTAGACCAATGCAAACACTCATTAGACAATGCTTAACTGTCCACCAGAATTGCTGTCACAGTTGCTTCTACATTTGTACAGGCACCAAAAGGGGTCTTTTGTCCAGGTAAGCAGTAGGAGTAAAGATAGCTTTTGCTCTCTGATCTTTCTTTTACCAGGAGGTGAAGAGACCGTATAGAGTTGTTTTATTAATAAAACTTGGATTATTACAATTGTAAAAGTCTCTTGTGGTGATTAGTTTATGTCAATGTGCATTGATAGGGTTCAAGTCTTGCACTTCAGAAATCAGATGTAGGATGCAGACAGGTGCATGTCCACTAACATATTAAACACCACTGTCAGGGTGAGATTGAGAAGTGTGTATCTGCAGCCAGCATGCATCTCTGAAGCTTAATATCCTCATTTGTATGAAGAGAAGGGATTTATGCACATCTAAGAATGGCTTTTTTTGACTTTTTTAGTGTGGTCATTCAGTAATGAAGGTTATAACCAAAAGAAAATCTTTTAAGGTCTACTTAGTGCAAGAGGCTTCTGGCTTGGGAAATCCATAAACTGTAAATTACTGGATGAGTAAACTTTGGAGATGTTGGTGTGCACTTTTTGTGTTTTTGTACATGTTATGTAAGCATCAGATGTCATGGGAGTTGTGGGTCTCTCTCAGCCAGAACTACAGCACTTTCCCTTGTATACAAAATGATTTAGAGTGAAGAACTTGATGAGACTCTATGAAGTTGTAGATCTACCTGGAATAAAATTATGGTGTTGCTTCTGCTTTTCTGTCCTGAGTACACAGAGTAGCTGTATGTATTCAAGACCTACAGTTTGATTCAAGGTAAGACGCAAATGACCTCTGAACAATTTGGTTTTTAGAGTGAGGTAGTGATCCAGAGATAACAAAGACAAACCAATGTCTTTCAATAGTATATATTGTAATAGAATCAGAAATGTTATTTCTTATTCTAATATCCTAAACATTAATAGCAGAAATAACATTTCTACCAGTGAAATAAGCTCTAGAATTCTATATGGTATTTATTATGGCACTGACTAATCCCACTTTGAGAAAGCAGAGCTGTAGCTTTAAATGCCTCTCTGAGGTTTTTGCTGTGGCAGGGAAACAGTAATAGTACATATTTTTCATCAAAGCAGCTGCTGTAGTCTGTATTGCATTTTCTTTGGCAGATGCTCCCATTTAATTGTGACTTCCGTGCCTAAACATAGGTAATGAAAGCCTCTCCGTCCCGAGGAAAAGGTGTCTCTCTCACTGATGCTATTAGCAGATAGGCCTGACTTGAAAGAGGTGTTGTATTATCTGAGAAAAGCCTATTTTTCTTTCTGAACCTCTTGCCTAATTCTCTTGCTATATGAAGTACATCATGAGAAAACACCACATTTCTGGTGATTTATCAGTATCTGTTACTTTACTCTTTTTCTAGTCTTATGACTAACTGTGGCAGGAAAAGAAAGAACTGCTTCCTGGGTCTTGACACATTGACTTTTTTTGTCTGCATGTGCAGATCTTTTTTATTTTTGTTAAGGTAAGTATAAAAAAGCATGAAACTGTGAAAGAGGTGGTAGATAACACTTTGTTGTCCAGAACTTGAACCATGTCAATAAGTATTTAAGTGTTATGAAACTGAAACAGTAGAATGTCAGACCATTGCCATAGATTTTGGTAGGATTGAATTTTTATTATTGCATTAATATGTATGTATTTTCTACTTCCCCTGAAAATGCTTTTTCCCTGCTGAAATTGAGAAGTCTGTCTTGCTCTCTTTAAATATCAAAAAGGTACATGAAACTGTGGGTTCTTTGATTTACCTACTGCATGAGTTGCCTTGCACCTCTTAAAAAATTTTTTCCTTGTGATTCCCTCTGCCTCAGCCAATGCTGTCATACTTCCATTTTGTTTCTGAATGGAAATTCTGCATTTCTGAATGCCATAACTTTTTACTTCTCTTTTTCCCCCTTGTCTCTTTATCGTAATCGAATATTTTAGCTGAAGGCATATCTTGGGATAAATCTCAGTTTCTTAGATCATCTTCTGGCACCCTAGCAAATTCTCTTAACCTTTTCCATGTCCTTTTGTGTCTCCTGTTTTGTTTCTCAGCTTTGGGGTTATTGACTTGGCTGGCTGCAGCTGGGTCTTTTTATGTGCCTCTAAGAAATTTGGTTTCTTCCTAGTTACACTAAAACAAAAGAGGGGTGCAAAATGTAGCAATGCCAGCTTTATAAGGCTTTGTCAATGATAATAGGAGGTGCATTTTTTTGTCTTTCTAGGTGTTAAAGAAAAGCTTTGTAAGGTGATTGAATGGAACAATGTTAATAGACTAATGCAATACAGGTGTAGCTGCAGCATTTGTAGAGCTATTCTTAGCCCTGAAAAGTCAAAAGGCTGTGTGTTAACTTCTGTCAGCAAAGGTTCAATTGTGTGCTTACCATAGTATTTATGGAGGTTTTTGTAGTTGTGTTAGCAATACTATAAATTACTGATAAGGCTTTTCTTTGGTTCGCTCTGGTAGCTTTCAGTATTAAACCTCACACCAACATCTATAATGACCTTAAATTTTTAACAAAGCATCAACTAATTTTTCTTTTAGCGTATTCAGAAAAAAATATGTAAATGGAAACTTAGAATCATCCAGTGGTTTGGGTTGGAAGGGACCTCAAAAATCATCTAGTTCCAATGCCCCTGCCAGGGCCAGGGACATCCTCCACCAGACCAGGTTGCCCAAAGCCCCATCCAACCTGGCCTTCAACGCTTCCAGGGATGGGGCATCCACAGCTTCTCTGGGCAACCTGTTCCAGTGCCTCACCACCCTCAGTGAAGAATTTTTTCCCAATTTCTAATCTAAATCTGCCATCTTCCAGTTTTAAAACATTGCCCTTTGTCCTGTTGTTGTAGGTCTTGGTAAAAAGCCTCTCTTATCTTTCTTGTAAGCCTCCCTTATATATTGAAGGGCTGAATAAGGTCTTAACTTACTTAGACAAGATAATGTCAATTCTATGAAACCAATTCATTTTACTGGGAAGTCAGGTTGTGTTATCATGTTAAAATAGCTGACTACTCAATAACTGTCTTTCTGTGGGCAAGTAGGTTACTTCTGATGATTTTTTTCAATCAGTTACCTATGCCACCTATTAAATGTTATGATTGGCATATTAATCAAATCTTTGATCACAACTTCTGGCTATTACCTCTTAGTCTTACTCAATCTTTAACTAGACTAGAGATCCCTGAAAAGAAGGCTTAGGCTACATTTGCGTGGTTGTTGTTTTTAGCCTGAAATGACCTGAGATTTGGCTCATTCGGAATTTGAGTGGGTTTTGAAAGGAGATGATGTCACTACATGCATTTCTCAGGAGACCTCATCTGCTTTTACGCAAGCTATTTTAGCCACAGGTTTATGGTTAGGGATGTTTATGTGCATGAGGAAAGTAGCTTCTTCCAGCTGTGGGACAATATAGTTTTTCTATAATTACTAGTTTTAAGTTCAGCTATGCTTTATTGACAATATAAAATTTGAAGTCAAACAAAACTTTCTCATTGTGAATGTCTGTGTCTTTACTTAAGGTATCTGTGTCTTTATTAAATAATTTTAATTACTTAGCAATTTGAAAGCAACTAGATCAGGCATGGCATATTTTTTGCTGTTCTAGTTGCTTTCAAATTTTGTGTTAGGTTTTACTTTGCCCTAACTCTTAGACAAATCTAACCATGAAGTTGCCCATGTGTCCTGAAGTCAAGAGGAATTTGATTACTGTGCTATTAAGTTTAAAAATAAAATAAAAAATAAACTAGTATCTTTATACTAAGTCAAAAAACCTGGATATACTGGAAGACATTTCAATGTGATGTTTGTTTACCAGTCTGTGGTGTGGTATGCGTAATATCTTTGAACATCACTTCTGTTGAAACTTGTTTCTAGTTGAATTTGCAATATGTGTTGAAGCAAAACAAAAGGAGTTGGGTATCTGCCCTGAGAAGTCTGGAGCAGGAAATCTGCAGCTGTAGGAGTTGTCATGGACTGTTGACAGGTTGTTGGGACTCTGCCAGTAAAAATAACACAAAATGCAATCCTGTGCATCTGGATTTACTTGCTACAACAGTTTGGAAGTAAATCTAAATATAACACTATAATTTTAATTATTTTCTCTTATGCTTCTTGTAGAAAAAATCTAGGACTGCTTTCATTAACTTCCCTTTTCCAATAGAAGTATGGTTACCAAAGTGACTTGAATGGCAGAGGACAGTTCATTCATATGTATTTTTTATACAGGGTGTGTGGAGGGGAAGGTGAGAATTACATTTCTATTAATTTAGACCCTGAGTTTTCCTAAAAGTGAACTCTTAAATTCTGTATAAATAGCTTGTAAACTCCTAAACCCCCTTTCCTTTCTGGTGTACTCACAAACCCTGCATCTGTGCTTTTATCTCCAGTTTGTTCAGAATGTGTTAAGAATTACAATTTGTAACTCTCTGGTTTTGGTTTTCTTTTTATTACTGCTGGAAGATCTGTCTTGCTGCAAGTAACATAGAAAAGTTGCTTGTCACCTTGCTTTCCCAGAAGTGTGCTGGAAACTGGGTTCTGTTCCACCTCCCCCATTTTTATTGTATCCCTTCCTGCCTCTCTGCCTTTGCTAATCCATTTGCGCTTTTCTTTGAGTCCTGAAGGCTTAAGAAATGTCCTATTTTGTTTGGCATTAGTTTTGTTTACATTAGTTTGACAGGTGATGGTTTGATTTAGAATTGCTTTTGCAACCTGAAAATCTTCTAATGATGATGTATTTCCCTTTCAGTTTCAAAATCTACTGGCTTTTTAAAGTTATGCAGCAGTAATTAAAATCATTGCATTATCTAATGTTTGTGATTAACGTATGATAGATTTGGATAAATAATGAACTAAGTGTTACGTTACCAACAGCTAAGACAGGGATGAATACTCTTGTTTTTGTGTAAGAAAATAGCTTTTGCTATTCCTCTACGCATTTTTAGAGGCAACAGCAAGAGGAATACAGTCTCATTGAAGCATAAAATGAATTCTGTGATTCTCTCTGACTGGTTGACATCTGCATACCTGTTCACTCTTACGGAATAATAAAAAACCCCACCAAACCTAAAGACTTCTTTAACATCTGAGTATTCTAAGTTCATACCCTTAACAAACTGAGGGGCACCAACTGATTTTAACATCTGTTCACAGATGCACTCTCTTCTATGGATATTCAGGTTGCTGATTATGAAAGAATAGGAAGAAAAAACCCCCAAGCTTTTAATGTATTTAAACAATATATTTATGTTTGTAATGGCAGGTGTGATGTTCTGCAGTGCTCCTTCTGAAGTGTTTGCCAAAACCATTGAGTTTGAATTAAAACTGTTTTCATCCAGTCAGGGTTGCTTGTTTAAGTGAAAACAAGTGTTGAGTCATCTTTAGCTCTGGCTTTGCTTGCTGTGCTTTTGTTTTCACCTGAATCAAGTTGGATTTTTCTTGCATGTGCATGGTTTTGGGAGTGTTTTGTTGTGTTTGTGTATTTTTTTCACTCCAAGTCTTCATGAAACTTGGTGGTTTTAGCTTTGATTTTTCTTGAGGTCTTGTGTATATTAAATCTGCAATTCAAAATTGAATTTTAGGGTTGAAAGAACAAGCCCACACAGTTGAAACTAGAATGACTGAACTATTTCAAATTAGAGTACTTGCCATGGTTGTTATCTTACCAAGTGACTCAGTTTACCTTGTTAAGAAGTCCATTAGTTTTAGTATGTATATAACTAGATAGTTATCTAGGAAGGGCATGGATACAGAATTACAATTACTTTTATTAAATGAGGAGATTTATCTGTAGCTTGTTGCTAGATAAAACTCTTAAACTTTTTGGAACTGATATCTGACCTGATATTTATATCTGAGATTTACAAATGTGTAAGCTTCCTTGTAATTAAGTTGATGTACAAAAATATTTGCATTAAAAATATTTGCAAGTATATGTATATCCATAGTATCTGATGGGGCAAAACCAACCAGCTGACTTGATGTGTGTTGGGTCTTTATTTTATTATTTTTGCCTAACCCTCAGATTTTGAGTGAGAGTAAACAAGAACTTGGTCAGAATATGGGTTGTGTTGCAGTCTTTTTATTCCCACCCCTGCTTCCTGCAGAAGACTTACTTTCCATGACCTTTTTGAATGGCTTTTCCCATTATTTTGCCTTAGTGCTATTGCTAAATGACAATATGCACTTGCAGTAGAGGTAAGAATTTTCTCCAAAGTTCTACTCTGAGTTAATTTACCACCCAAGTGCATTAATAAGTCTCTTGTATTGTGGCTGGCAAGTTTTTGTAGGAAGAATGTGTTATAATACTAACTTACATATTTTCAAAGATAATGTTTATTTGTTTCCCCAGTGACATTGGTGAAATCACAGAAAACTAATCATGCATGAAAATAATTTTCAGACTTCCACCTGTGATCTGGTTTAACTGCCTGATGCAGAAAGTCTGTTTTCTTGGTTTGTATTCTGGTGCTGAAAATGCCAGAGTGTTAATCAAACTTCTGTGTATCGTTTAGTCCCTGCTGAACCTTAGTTTTGACAAATATCAGTTTTAATCCTAAAAGTGTCTTGTGAAGGCAAGTAAAGCTCTACTGTAAAGAAATCCACTATCAAAGGACATTCAATGTTTTTCAAAGCATCAGCTTCAGTAAAAGGTTTATTTTTTTAAGACAAGCTCTACAAAATTTCTTACTTGTCAAACAAAGCAAGTAACTGCTAAACAATTAAAGACTCTGTGGTAATAGTTTTTCAGACATTGAAAAGGCAAAATTGAAGCCTAATCTGTATAGAAGCAAGTATGAAAAACTTGTCCAAGCTTTGAAATTCAATGACAGCAAATATAAAATTGCCTCTACTTCCCACTAAGCTTGCTAACAACTTTTATGTACTTATGTTTGAGACCTGTGTTCCACAGGCCACATGAGTGTACTAATTCAAGACCACTGAGGCATGGCTCTTTTCCATCTCTTCGCATTTTGGAAATGTTTGATAACTTAAGCATCCATTAGAGTACTGAATGTCTTACTAAGTGGTTTGAATCCTGGATGGGACATCCTAATTTAATGGAAGTAGCAACAGTATTTCTGGAGAAACCATGGATGACTGTAGCTTCTGTGGAAGGGCTGGAGAGTAGCAGAATACTATGATGATTCACCTGGAGGCTTGTCTGGATTCATCCAAACTTCTGTAAGCTTTGCTTTGACACTTGACATAGTGGTCTAAAAATATGAACTGTTTGCAAATCAGATTCTGTTGAATATGATTATCTGCTAGTATCTATACATAAACATATCAGACATGAGTTTGGATTTTTCAAGGGGTATTTACCTGTAACTTCACTCTAGCCTTTTTGAACCCCAAGTGTTTATGATAACATCAGAGTGTTTAATTGTTGCATATTGAGGAAGGTTTTGGTGAGGGGAAACAGAAAACTTTATTGCAATAAAGTTTTCTAAGTGAAATGAATCCAATTATACTGAAAATAAATTTTTAATGGTTCCAAATTTTTAGTGTCTGAGGAAGCTTATACATGAAGCTGCTCTTTCAAAATTCTATGTTTTTTTCCTTTTAACTTAACCAGCTTCCTTTAAGAGCTGAGAAGGAAGGCAAGACTGGTTCCTTCAGAGGCAATTCAGAACCCAGGTCAGCTGTCCTTGATTCCTTTTGGAGGCTTTCTCTTCTAGATAAGTGGTCTCTTTGTGTAGAGTCTAAGACAGACAGGCTCCCGTAGGGAGGATAATAATTCTTGTTGTGTCATGAGATGCATGAACATGGCAGGTTCATTTCTAGGAGTATGGGAATGCAGGAGAGAACTCCTCCTCTCTGGGGAAGTGCCTGTGTATATTGATTAGTGATAGAGTATCCCCTGTAGTTATGTTTTACAGCACTTCAAGTGGCAGAAGTGATAGAAGTTAAATTGTGCTTCAGTGGCCTCCTAATTTGATACGATTTGTTTTTCCCTAGCAGCAGTTCTTGCACCTCACTTCTACTTTGGGGTGGAGCTTGATGTGCACTTCTCTTGGCCCAGCCCAGTGGCTTGTGTGGAGGAGAGAGACAGGACAATTAAGCTACGATTGAAGTATTTCTGCAGCTGTGTGGTGAACAAGTTCAAAAAGAGGTTATGGGGGCCCCCTCCCTGGAAGCATTCCAGGCCAGGTTGGATGGGGCTTTGGGCAACCTGGTCTAGTGGAGGGTGTCCCTGGCCATGGCAGGTGGGGTGGAACTAGATGATCTTTGAGGTCCCTTCCAACCCAAACCATTCTATGAAAAAAAAAAACCCTGATGAGGCTGGAAAGTGGCTGTTTTTAGCTAGATCATATTTCTAACTGGCTTCACTGGGAAATGGAGCAGAAGCTTGTGCCAGTTTGTTATAATTGGCATAGCAGAAGTCTAGCCAGCTGCTTAGCAGCATGTTATTTAATACTGACTAAGACTAATTTTTAATGGAAGGCATCATCTTATCTTGCTGTTCGCAAACTTTATTTGCTTCATCTCCGTAGTAGATAGTGAACATAAAAGGGACTGACCAAATGGCTGTACGCTTAAGAGATCTTCAGAAGGGAGGATTTGTCTAACTAGACAGAAGTCTGAACATTCACACTACTGCTGACTGAAGTAATACTCTCACAGTATGCATGAAGTATAAAACTGCTCAATATTGCATATGAGTAATTGAAAAAATGCAGTGATGTAACTTACTCTTCGAAAGAAATAATGTGATTTTCCTGACTCTTTAATTTCTGCATCCAGCAAAGGCACCCCAGTTCAGATGGGTAGGAAAAGGGGCTGGTGGCTTTGCACTTATGCAGCTGATACTGAGACAGTGTGTTCCTGGTGAGAAATAAAGGCAATTAGGATAATATAGTCCCTTTCTGCATAACGTTGTGTCTCCTGCCACCCAGTATGCTTCAGTGCTTGTGACTTAAATCTAGCCATATGTTAAGTAGTACGGCTGAGGATTCCTTACAGACATACTTTTCTGTTACGCACTGTGTCAAAACTGACTTTTTGTAAGTACAAAGAGCATGATAGTCCAGAATTCACTGCTAGAGTAGTTCTTTAATACTGAACGTGCAAGGATGTGTACTGCAAAATTGTTAGACTTGCTAGACAAAAAGTTGTCAAGTAGCTACCTAATTAAGAATAAGATACCTGAATCCCTTACTGTAAAAATATTTAATCCTGCACTGAGCTCTGGATACTGAAGGCATTGCTCTTCTGTGGAACCTTGAAATTCTCCCAGAAAGCAGTTATATACTCCAATATAGATGAGACTTTGATAATACTGCTAGTCAATCTGCACTGTACTTGCATATAAAGGTCACTGGCTAATAGTGTTAATGTGTGTAATGTCCTGGGTTTAATCTGCCTTATTCTTATTTTATGTCTGTAAGCCAAATGCAATAAAGAGTATATAGCCATTTGCTCTTTGAGCTGATGTCTTTAAGTCTTTATGTTTAGAATTCACACCATTTCTTAACACTTGACCTTGTCTTTTTCCTTTTTCATATGCCAGCTCGCTTACTAATCCAATTTTGAAGGCTCATATACAGTTAGAGTTGGATTTGGCTTATGTGGGTGAAATTCATTCTATTAAAAGTTCACTGTAACTTGTCTTCCAGTCTTTATATTGCCATGTTTTTTTAAAAGATCTTCAGCTTGATCTTTTTTCCCCCCCTCTCATTTTCACTATATACAGTAGAAGACTTATTCAAGGTTTTTGTGTAAAATATCACTAATTTGTAAGAAGTTTTTTAACCATGAAGTTTTTCTTGCCCTGTAGAGAAAAACTGTCGATGGGTTTTTAATTTTTTTATTATTTTAACCTTTTAGATTTATTTTAATTTTGCTTTTCACTAAACTGCTTGTTGGACAACAGAATTTGTACTAATTCTGACAGCTGTTTTAGATACTTAGTTTTTAACACCTAAGATGTTGTGAGGGGAAGGAATTACTCTTCCTTTTTTGTGACACTTAAGGTGAATGGCCTACAGGACTTTGATCTCAAGTACAAGACAATTTTGTCAATAAGTAACTGAAATCTATTTTAAAACGATATATCCAGCAGAGAATCAACTAGATGTGTTATCAGGGGTACCAACCTGTCATGTTCAGAATTTAATGAAGTGTAGCATTCTATGTTTTTATCCATGAAATCTTTGCATAATGATTTTCTAACCCTTTTTACAAATAGAGATATTTCGGAATTGGGTAAAAAATCCTCTTGGAAGAGAATGATCTGGAAGATACATCTAGGATGTAGTTTTGAAAAACGTGCTTATGGATTCATATCAAAAATTTTCATGTGCTCATGAAAAATTCATCTTGGAGAAGGGGGGAAATAAGAGTAGAAATACTTATTTCATCTGAATTCTGTTAATTTGTATTCACTGCATCCTATTTCAGAAACTCAATTCCCAAAATAATTTTGAAGTATAGGCACAAGACAGAAAAAAAGGTAGTCAGTGAATATAGTCTTGGGATAGCACAGTGAGACATGAGTTTGAAGGAATGGTATTAACTGGAAAAGCTTATTTTAGCTTGAAAATGCTGTACCTATTTATAGTCATGAGAAATGTAAGCTTTATGGTGGCCACTGGGCATGAGGACCTACATTCTCTCTTGTGCTGTTCTTCTATAGCAGTTTCAAAGCTGCATCAGTCCTTGGAACACATCAACTACTGAATTTCTTTTGAAGGAAAAAAGAGCAGGTTCATGGTTCCTGGATCAGCAAATGCAAATCACTGAGCAGCATCACTGCCAGTGATATAGCTGAAGCTAGATGCTAATTTGCTGTTTATTGTTTTATAACCTAATATGCCAAGTTGATAACTTGGTTAACAACTTATCATCCAGTTAAGTGGATTGTCTTAGGAAATGCAGATGCTCTATACCGAGTCCTGGAGCCACCTGCTGTACCTTAGTATCGTCAAGATTTGACGGACCAGGAACTGTGTGCTGGGTTTTGCGGATGGAGGTGGAGTATAAATGCATCTCCCAAGGACCTTAGTACCCTGCATAAAATTATAATGTGTTGTGCCCAGCACTGTGGGTTTTTTCCTTTCGTTCAGTGCTAACATTAAAAAATATGTGGCACTGCAGTTCATACTGTCCAATTTATGCTATGAGGTTCCTTCAGTGAAGGGAAAAGTGAAGCATGCCAATTATCCATAGAAGTCTACTTGAATGAGTGTGCATTGTGGATATAATTCTCTATATGATGATATGGAATTTTTCATGGTTCCAAATGTGAGCTTTGACAATGAGCCTTGTATCATATTTGCAAGGAATTGTTAAAACCAAACCTGAACAACAACATTCAGATACGGAAAGCTTTGCACTTACAGGAACTCTATGGAAATAGAGTATCAGGCAGGATGCCAACCACCACTTCATATGATATGACTACTAGTGCAGTTGAATTTGTGAAATTCCTTAACAGAAGTACTTTTATGGGGTTCTCTGCAGAATGATTTCGTGTATGGGAGTTATTCTCAGTATGTTTAACAGCAATGAATGAAGCTGTCTGTGGTGATCTCGAAAGGGAAAAATTCTTAACTTCCACATCATGGAATCAGAGTAGTGGAGGTTGGAAAGGACCTCTGGAGATGCCTAGTCCACCCCTTCCTCAAGGCTGAGTCAACTGCAGCAGGTTGCCCAAGATGGTGTACAATCTCCAAGGATAGAGATTCAACAAACTTGCTGAGCAGACTGTTCCTGAGATGTTTGTCCCCACTAATAGTAAATGTGCCTTCTAATGTTGGAAGGATGAATGGAATTTCCTATATTTCTGTTGTGCAGGTTGCTGCTTATTCTGTCACTAGGCGTCACTGAGAAGAGTCTGGCTTCTTCACTGCTCTTGACATAGCTGCTCTGCAATGGAGCACTTTTCCTCTGGTCTTGGTTTTCTTTGTTTCTCACATTTCTTTCACCCTTTCTCTGTCTGGTGTTTTCTGCCCTTAAGTATGTTTTCACAGAGGCTTCACAAACTTTGGTGGGCTAAGCTTTGGCCTGTGGCAGGGCTGTTGCAGGGTCAGCTGGACCAGCTGTGACTGGCACATGGCAGCCCTTTACCTTCTCCCAGAGAGTCCACCCCTGGAGCCCCCACCCCACCCAAACCTTGCCACATGTTCAGCAGACCCATTTTCTCTAACCTGTTGAAGACCCTCTGAATGGTAGCACAATCAGCTGCTCTGTCAACTGCTTCTTCCAATTTTGAATCATCTGTAGACTTGCTGAGGGTATGCTCTGTACCATCAACCAGGTCCTTAATGAAAAGCAGTACTGGCACCTGATTTGACCCCTGGCTGTGCCATTAAAGTGACTGGCCTGCAGCTGGACTTCAGTTTGCAGATCACAACCCTTTGAGTGTGGCAGCTCAGCCAGCTTTCAGTCATCCCACTGTCTACTTACCTATTTGTGTTTCACAATTTAGCTGTGGGGATGTTATGGAAGACAGTACAGAAGGCCTTGTTGAAGTTAAAATAAACAACATCCACTGCTCTCCCTTCATCTGTCACTAGTCATTTCATTGTAGAAGGCTATCAGGTTGGCCAAGCATGATTCTCCTTCATAAATACATGCTGACTATTTCCTGTCACCTTCCTGTCCTTCACATATTTGGAAATTGTTTCCAGGATTATTCACTCCATTGCTTTCCTGGAAACTGAGATGAGGCTGACTGGCCTGCAGTTCTCTGTGTTGTTCTTGTCCTTCCTGAAGACAGGAGTAACGTTTGCTTTCTTACAGTCTTTGTGAACCTTGATGGTCATGACCTTTCAAAGGTAATCTGGTAGTGGCCTTGCAGTGATATTGGCCAGCTCCCTTGGCACTTATGGGAGCATCCATCCCATCAGTCATATGGACTTACATATGTCAAGCTTGTTTGAGTCTTTCCTAACTTGAGTATCCTCCAAGAGTAGGTGTTCCTTGCTCCAGAAAGCCATGGAAGAGTTATGAAGCAGCTTCTTTCTACAGTTTTATTAAAGCTGGTATCCATAATCAGATGGAGTGTGGAATGTCAGTATTTGCACTGACAGGAGTACACCAAGCCTATCTGCTGATCTCTTGGTATCTTGCACAACTAGCCCAAATTACTTGCAATTATTTTTATTGGGGGAAAAATGTGTAAATTTGTGAGGTGAAAGTTTAGCCATTTGAACATGCAGTCAATTCTGATTGCATGTTCCCTGGTCATACTAGCTTCAAATATCCACGTAGATTGGAGGGTCTCTGAAGTGAAATTAGACAAAATATGTTTAGTTATGGTGATTATAAAAGTGATTTCCTTAAAATATTGTCAAATCCTAATGTCCAGACTCTTCTATTATGTTTAGTTTAAACCTCTACTGAAAATTCACTCTAGTAAAGTCCATAGTTAAGCATTAATGTCCATTGCTTTACTTGAGATACCACATGGTCACAGCTGAGGCTTGATAATGAATGGATGTTGGATTCACTGGAAAATGTTTTTCATTGTGCAGCTGCTAAGATAATAATGAGCTCTCTGAAATTAAATAATAATCTTAGAACTTGGCTAGCCTGTATTGTGCACTTGAACTTATATTGACAAATCTTGGAGCTATAAGGGGAAATAACTTTCCTGCCTCAATCAAGGTAAAGATGTGCCCAAAGAGTGGTTTTGGATTGGATTAACAGTAGAGGCTATTCAGTTTAATAGCGGTTCCATCTGATATTTGATGAAATTCAATGCATGAGGTAAGCAAGGGAAAGAAATCAGGATTTTCTTGAAGTATCATGTATGTTGGCTTTACAGATGCTGTCTGCTGGAGTATTGGATGTATCCAAATAACATGCCTGTTTGAGCAAGCCATTTTAGTGGGCATAAGAGCAGAAGTTACTTACCTAAATGTGTGTTTTCCTTTTCTTGAATGATAACAATGCTAAACTGAAATGACTATACTTGCTTAAAAAGTAATTTACTGTCTGAAATCTGGCTGAGCTGAGATTGAAACTAAGTGTGCAGTTGGTCATTTAAAAAAGTGACAATCTGCTAAAATACTCAGCACTAAGAATATCTTTGATTACTTCAATGCTTCAGGAGCAATGGCTGAATAGGATTGTCACAGTCGTGATGCACTACAACCTTCTCCTCTCTCCCGTTATGCTGTTTATGTTGTGCTTGAATGAAAATATATTTTAGTTCCCTGAAAACATCTTCTCTGCAGCTTTAAACTTTCAGCAGATGGGAACATAGAGGAACACTTTTGTCTCTGCTTCTGCATTGAACTGAGAACACCATGAGACTGTGAAGGGATTCAGCCAAACTGCAGCACCTGCCTTGCCCTGCTCTCAAGCAGCCCATGCTATTAGCAACTGTCTTGGTGGTGTCAGAGATGTCATTAGCTACTACTGGGAGATCCATTCAACTGTGCTAATTATTTCAACAAATTCTATTCTGAATGATGTAAACATTGGAGATTAAGGAAGTAGTAAATATTCCAGAAAGGCTTTTGAATGCAGATCTGTTTCTGCACATTCACATTCAATGCTGACTGCAAATGTCTACAGTAAGAGTGAAAATATGACTTGGCCACTTATGGCTTAGCCATAAGGATATAATCCAGGTATTTCTTCCTCAAATCTTTCAAACTCTAGTTCATGTAATTCCCTGATCTTAGTGGAAAGATAAGACCAGTTAATCCTTTGCTTTCTAATATTATGTGACTATAGAAGGGCTGCAATGCAAACTTGTATCTGAATCCAGACTGCCCTGAAGCTCAAGGATTTTTAGCTTTAGTATTGTTTTTAGTGTTCATCAACTCCTTACATTTACAGCAAAAATGTACAGGAAAGAAAGAACCTTTAGTCTGAGAAATATTTCAAATGTCTTCTGTTTAAGTGTGGTTGACATAAATATCTCCTAAAAATTTGTATGTTAATGTATAGGTCAAAGGTTTTTTCTTTGTTTTATTTAGATTCTGCTCACTTCTGGAAGAACTTCAAAATCTCAACAACTTCTGCCACAGTTTGGCTTTACACTGTTAGCAAATTACCATTCCATCGAGAGCAATGAGCTCCACAACACCAGGTCAGTTTGTTTGTTTATTTTTATACCTCAGTCCTGCAGAGCACTGTCCTCTATCAGGATGTACAGAATTCTTTGTGTTGATGCAATGGATTCAGCAAGTGACTGATATGCCAGCTGCACTTCAGAAGATATGACTGTCTTATAAAACAGGATAAAGGCTATACAGGCAAAAAAAGGCTATTTTGGGGATACCTTATGTCAGCTGAATTATAAAGCTGGTATAATCCTACAGTGATTGTAAAACACTTTTGCAGAGTTTATTAAGAAACTGAATAATCATGATTGGACATGAATAGGAATCTTGAAACAGTTCTTAAATATTTGTATGTAGTCATTAAATTATTACCTGCCTTTGCACAATTGCCTTGTTTAAAGAAAGTGCAAATAGTCTTCTGTTATTTTTCTTTTTAGCTCTTTTTTTACCCACATTGGGCATTCTCTGTAAGGCTTCCTCCTTTAAGGATATGTAATTAACAATGCTCTCTGAACCTGTTCTATCCAATACCTGCAAAATGAGTTACTGCAGGTTCGCCTGATAGAAAGTGAACTATTAGTAGCAGCACTAGCGTTCAAACTTTCAAAGAAACAGAATGCTGCATATGGAACATGCCTTGACTTCAGTTCGTTTGAGGAGTGAGAGTCCCCAATTCAAATCTGTGCAATGTCCCATATGGTTCGCACTTTGTTCACCCACACTTGAAGTATCTATTTCTAGTACTGTTGGTAAAATAACCCTTTACAGGTGGCTTATTTTATGACTGCTTTGGTTTTGTGCAAACAGCCTATAAAAGCATCAGGGGAAAACACTGTAATAGCTAGTGAGCTGTATTTATCTGCTAGATGCC
Organism: Aramus guarauna; assembly: GCA_013400195.1. NCBI lineage: Eukaryota > Metazoa > Chordata > Aves > Gruiformes > Aramidae > Aramus > Aramus guarauna. Next base: position 547,629 of record VXBL01010536.1, read on the forward strand.
CTATCTCATAGAAATGTCATTCAGTGAGGATTTTTGGAGAATTGTTGATTGTAGCATTGAAAACTGGCAGTAACTGCTTTTACATTAAATCAAGTCATATCGAGTCAAGCATAGCTGGGTTTCATACTCAGTCTTTTTTCTTACAGTGCAATGCATTGAATTATCCATACAAAGCATAACAGGATGTTCAACGGAAAAGTCTTTTTTGTCTATATCCCAGTGTTGAACAAAATGGATTAATTGTGTACCTTCCTAAACATGCAGTTCAAATTCCAAGATACTCCAGTACTGGGTATCTTTCTAATGTTTCTTATCTTGCATAAGATATAGTCTGTGGAAATAGCCAAAAATGAAATTGGCTGTCACAAAAAGAAAGTAAATTTTCCAATACTCTTATTGCCATGAAGAAATACATAGCAAATATAAATGCATATTTACAATCTTTCCAAATCCAGTAAAGGAGAAATATTCAATATAATCAGATTACCTGTAAAAGTAGTTAGACACTTTAGAAACTTTGCTTTCAGTAGGAGTTAGGTGCCAAAATATCTTTAAATCTAGTCCTTAGTGTCCACCGTTGTGGTGGTTTAACTCCTCAGGTAGCTAAACACCACACAGCTGTTTGCTTGCTTCCCACCAGTGGGATGGGGGGGAGAATTGGGGGGAAAAAGGTAAAACTTGTGGGTTGAGATAAAAACAGTTTAATAAGACAGAAAAGGAAGGGAAAATAACAACAATAAAATAATATACAAAACTGATGCACAATGCAGTTGCTCCCCGTCCACTGACTGATGCCCAGACAGTCCCTGAGCAGTGGTCCCTGCCCACCCTGGCCAACTCCCCCTGGTGTTTTTGGTGCAGTTTTTTGTTCACCATGATGTCATATGGCATGGAATATGCCTTTGGCCAGTTTGGGTCAGCTGTCCTGGCTCTGTCCCCTCCCAGTCTCCTTGCTGGCAGGGCAGTATGAAAAGCTGAAAAGTCCTTGACTTAACGTAAGCATTGCTCAGCAACAACTAAAACATCAGTGTGTTATCAACATTATTCTCATCCTAAATCCAAGACACAGCACTATACCAGCTGCTAGGAAGAAATATCTCTATCCAATCCAAAACCAGGACACCCATTGCTAGCATTTGCCTGTGAAAACTCCAGACTGCTTCACCAAAACACCTCTGTGGCACGTGTGGAGTTGCAATATTCAAGGGCAGTGTCACCCGTGGGATCCTCATTTTTCTTTCTTTCAGTGAAAGGGAAATGAGGCAGGATTTATTTGTACTTCAGTCTTGCATCCTGCTTGAAATAAAAGCTGTGAACTAAAGGAGGATGAGTGTCTCCTTGTGGCATCTCTTCTGTCCCTCAGTCAAGGGAGTCTGAGATGTTTTGTGTGGGGTTCACCTTTTGGCAGTCACTCTAATTTCTGCTTTCAGTGTGGTTATTGTGATAGACTTGTAGGGAACAGAGTGGTAGGAAAGGCCTCCTGTTTATGTGNAGGTCAGGAAACAGTGTGTTGTAGGGAACAGAGTGTTAGGAAAGGCCTCCTGTTTATGTGAGCAGTTAACACTCAATTATTAGAAATTTTTAGAAGATAAACATTGCTGAATATTCTTATTGTATCCATAATAACTGAGTTCCCCCTTCCCAGTCCTTTTGAAACATACAGATTTATTCACATGTGGCCCATATGTCTTTGTCCCTTTGCAATTTCTATGGCTGCTTTTTTCTTTCTCTTGGAGTTTGTTTTTATGACAGTGTACTTCATGAGATGAAGACATAGAAGGGCAGTTCCATCCAGCTTCTAACTTGAGGTTAGAAATATATACTAAGATATTTTTGTTTCACTTAGACGCTGCAATAGTTGAGGAAGCATCCCTAGTATTCCAAAAGAAAAATGAATGGGTTTAGCACTGACATGAGCAGCCTATTCCTGTGATGGTTAGCTTGTGAAAGGCAGTTTTTGCATTTATGGCACGTAGTTTACATGGAAAAAGTCTGCCAGGGATGTCTCTTTATAGTATTAGAATAAGTAGTTTTGTGCCCTTGCTTTTTTACTCCCGAGTATCTTGTGCTTCTTCAGGGAATAGGTGGCTATATGCACTTACAGCCAGTGGTTAGGGCAGTTTAAAATAATAGCTAAGCAAGAAACTTCAAATATTCCCATTTAATACAGACAGTATTTAAACCCACACTTTTTCATTGTGTAATACCAGGGTGCTACCTCATTTAAATACAAATCTGTGTGTCTTAAGACCTGTGAATTTTTGTAGTATGTTGTAAATATCAATATTTTAGGTCGTGGTTGTAGGTTGCAGCAGAAAGGTAGTTGTATTTTTTCATTTTACAAGTTATCTAGCCTACGTATACGGCCTGTGTATGTACATTCATACATACCATTTACAGGAAGATAAGCAAACTTAAAGAAAAAAAGCAAGAGGCAAACAGGTAAAGCAGTGCTACTCTGTAGATAAATGGTAGAGGCCAGCTCACTTCATGGATGGTGCTTTCTGTCAATGAAAAAAATTCTGAAATGCTGTAGAAAACTTCAAGTATTGTGTACTATGCAAAATTTCTCTATATTTTTACAATGTGATATACTAAGTGGAGGAAATACTTATTTCTTTAGAATTGCTTTCCCTTCATACCTAAATTGTCAAAGTCCATTGAAAGACCCAAGAAAGAATTATGCATGTTATATACAAATACTATCTGAGGAACCCCTTTGGATAGGGTTTGTTTGCAGCACCAATGCACTTAAGTACTTCCTTACATTGTATGATGCAATGAACAGGTCTCCAGTGTAACGACATCTATTTGCAAGAACAGCGTAACCTATTAAATTGATCTCAACTCTTTGAACCTTAAGGGACCTGGCTCTTGCTAATCTGTAGAGCTATAAAGTGAATCCTGAATCCCAACAGGTGAAGGTGCTGATGTTTGGTTGTTTGCTTTGCTTGTTATAAACTGTAAGATCATTAAGGAAATGTTTACATCCTGCTGCTGTTGCATGTTCTCAATTGATCTGTGTGCATAAAAAACATCGGACAGAAAAATTAAATATTTCTTTGCTCATATGGAGTAGTTAACCTGTTATTTTGAGCAAGACTTTTAAAAAAAAAAACCAACTAAATAATACCCAGTGGTGAATTAATGCTCACAGATGTATTTTGTAGTTATTTGACTCTGTCTAATACTTTGAAATATATCTTCAGTTAATGTGGCAGTGTGGTTGGGGATTGCTTCTGTTGTGTGCCTGCTAGCTCAGTTTCCAAGAATTCCAACCCTTGCAAAGGCTGTTGCTTTTCTGAACAGGAGATCACTTCATTTAAAGCATGTGTTGAATTAATACAGTATTTCTTACCCAGATTTTTTCAAAGAAAAACAGCACCTATGGGGAAGGGTGGACTATAAATATTTCTGTGAAGATAAAGATCATGCATGGAGACGTGACCACCCTAGGATTTCGTTATGTACCCAGAGAAGGGGAGCAAGACCAGAGACATCTCATCCTGTCACCCAGATCTTTCAGATATTGTGCTTTGCTTTTCACCTTGAAATTATAAGTAAAACTGGAATAGTTAAATTAAGTAAATTCTAGTAAAAAAAACTAACAACAAACCTGCTAAAGTTCTTCATGGAATCACTTGGGGTAGAATAATTTCTGTTAGGGAAGAAGGGCAAGTAATATTAATAGATGATGAAGAAAGGAAGATCCCTTCACCTCTAAACTGTCTAGCCGGTTTCTAGATGCTACAAACTTGATTGCTAAAGGGGCATTGTTTATGTCCTCCCAGTGTTAAAACACAGGTCCAGGTTCTTTCTTTTACTGTTGTGAACAGGCGAAATGCTGCTGTGGAAAGCTGGCCACCGATTAGAGTGAGAGCGTGTCTCAGTGTCCTGGGGATCATGCCAGTTTTCAAAAGGATAATGATGTGTCTGCTGCTGAGAAAGTTTAAAATGTATGCAGTTTACTTACTTGCACCTAGGTGAAATCAGCTCTTTCATGTATCTGTAACTACTGAATTTAAATCTCTCTGATGTATAATATTTGGGAAATCCCTGTTCAAACTTTTCTGCTCTTCAAAAGCATTGCTTACTTGTTAAGGCCTTAAATTTCTTGTAAGAGCTGCTGTAGTCAATCAGAAAGTGATTTTTTTCTTAATAAACTGAGTGGGAAGAGAGAGGAGCCATGTACTAAATTCTGTTGGTTTCCACTTTTGGATCACTTTTCTGTCATTTTGGTTCTGAATTTCTTTAATAGGGGTGTGTGTGTTCCTCTTGAGGAGTAGCTGCTTCTTCTTCTCTGCAAAGCTGGCTCCCCTTGTTTGTTGCTTCTGCTTTGCTCTGCTTTTTCATAAATCATTTTCTTCATATTAGTAAAGGCTAAGTATAGAAAATGCTACAAATGGTATTTCCACTACTATTTTAAAATTAAAATGCAGCAAAAGGTTATGTTGCAGTCCAGCAACCATCTCTGCACCAGTAGTAGATGCCATGAACAGACGAGTATTTTGATGCATGATCATGTATGTAGTTACTCTAAAACATATTTTTTCAGTCTTTTTGTAAAAAGATATGAGACCTTTGAGTCAAAACAAACTAGTAAATGAAATACCAGAAGGCTAAAACTTTTTCTTCACACAGAAATAGGTGTGTTTCAGCAGGTAGTTAAGTTCTCTTGAAGCTGAGTGCATGGATGTTTTTCAGACCTCTGACTGTAGACTGAATGAATCAAATGCATTTGTTCTTTCTGATTACTTTGTTATGAGTTTTCCTTTGATTTAAAAATAAAAATTTAAAAATCACTTACAGCAAGGCTGGATTAGATATGTTTGGTGAATTCACTGAATATGCCCTAATAACTTTCAGGATTAATAGATAAGTTATCTGTATTTGTCTGTCTGTGTGACAGAGTACTGCAGCTCTTTACTTTTTTCCTTTTTGATATCTTAAAGTCTATAAGCTCAGCCTTTATGTGTAAAAAGGATTCTTCCCCCACTGCACTCCCTGCTTTTTTTAACTTTCAATGCAAAGCATGACTCAGATGTGCAGCTCAGATTTGACCTCTTGAATCTCCTTACAGAAGTCCAAAATAGCCTCAGTCTGATATAAATCTTACTTTTGCCCTTATGAAATGTAAATGAAGTTGCTGTTTATAGACTCTCTTTCTGTGTCTCTGTATTTTTCCCATAATAGTTTAAGCCTGACATCCTTATTTAGTTTTTTCCAGGTAAAGTCCCAATAATTCACAAGCATGAATGAAAAATTTGGATCCAAAATGTGTTCAGCCAGTGGGGATTTAATATACAAGACAACCAAATAATAAAGAAAATGCTCTGTGTGTGCCTTAGATAAGAAAGCATCATCTTGTTCACTTGCTAGTAATTGAAGTTTGTAAATACATTGAGCTACTTCCTGTGTTCTTTTCCCTCTTAGAAGTAATTTACACCATTTACCATTAAAATTGATAATCAAAGCATAAGTATCATGGTCCTGCTCTCATTTGCATGTTTACACTTGCTCATGTTCAAGGAGGTCTATCATTTTTGCTTGTGAACTTGTCAAGTTTTAAGTAAATAAAGACAACACAAGTCACCAAGCCAGTGTGGTGTTGGGATTAGTTACTACTTTTTTGCAAATTCAGGTTAACCGAAGAAAACAATTCTGGAGAATGTTTTTGATTATAACTTTGTGGTGCTTACAACAGTTGAATGTGAAGTTGGATAATCAGGTTCGATATCTTCACAGTATAGAGCTGAGTGATTTTCAACTCAAAAGTCACAATAACCAGTGACAAATTACTGTGATGTGTACAATTTAACATGATAATATGCGTACAAACTTCAACCTATGCATACATTCTGGGTAAGCACCTGGTTGCGCATGAGTCCAGGTCAGACTGTACAAAAGGACAGTTCCAGGTTCAAAGTATCATCCTCAAGGAAATACCATTTATTCCCAGTGATGTGTTTACAATGGAATGAGTCTGTGGTGGTGTTCAGTGCACATAAAGGAGTTAAGTGTGGAAGGTTCAACAAATACTTGTTAGCTATGGGGAAGTTAAGGTTTTGATTTTGCATCTCAGAGCAACAAAAAATAAGTTTTAGTGTACCAGTACTCAGATATTAAACATCAGGTGTTTATTAATACCTTATTAAATATCCAGTATAATGCTAAACATATAGAAATGGATAACTTTCATAAAAGACTATTAATATAATTGGCTAAACAAATTTTAAATGTTCTAAACCAGATTTCATATTGCTAGAAGATAAAGCTAATGCCATATTTTATGTTTTAAGTAGGTATATGTATACTTTAAATAAGTAAATATATATCTATATTTTGAGTGACCTTAGGAGAAGAAAATTGGAAGACTGCATTCTGTGGTGAGTGAAAATGTGGTGTTATAACTCATCAGCTAATACGGTTCTAAGAAAATGGTTTCAAACAAATGGTTAATGGCTTTGATAGAAAGCTTGCTCAATAAAGATAATTGTTAAAGAATATAATTAGACTTCTGTGGTATGTGACAATCTGTTAAAAATAACACTATCCAAAATTATTGCAGCATTAAATGAAATAAAAACTGACAAACATATCTCAAAGCATTGTGAATAGGGAAAATTGTTATCCCCTGAAGGTTTTCCTAGTACTTTTCTGTAGGAATTTATTATTAGTTTAACATTATTCAGTATTTTTATCAATTATCTAGAGGACAAGAAATATTAATTCTGGTAAACCAAAGATCAGTTATGCTGGAATAAATTTGGTTATATAAGGTTATATAATCCCATTTGACAAAGTAAATACTTTTTGAAAAATATGCTTTTTAAATGCTACATTCTTTGTTACCTTTACTGCATTAAGAGGAGAATCATAGAGTATGGATTAGAAGAGACTTCCAGAGGTCCTGTAGGGCTGTTGCTGAGGCCAGACCAGGTTAGGCATGGTGTTCTCTAGGAGAGTCTTGAAAACCTTGAGGGCTGGAGATTTGCATTTTCCCTGGGCGTCCTGCTTGAGTACCACACTGTCTTCCTGGTGGGAAACCTGAGCTTCCAAGTTAGAATTTGTGGCCGTTGAGCCCTTTGCTATCATCTAACAGCATCGAGGAAAAAAGTGCCTGTGTGAACTTTGTAGCTCCCCTCCAAGTAGCTGCAGGCTACTGTTAAACCAGCACCTTAGTCATCTTCTCACCAAACTCAGCTTCCCCTGGTAGGTTGTGTGCTCTAGGTCCCTGACCTGATAGTCCTCTCTTGATAGCTCTCCACTCTGTTTTTCACTGGCTCTCTGTACACAGGAATGCTTGATGGACTTGTAAGTCATGATAAACAGCCCAAATCACAAAAAGGGAAGCTAGTACTCTATGGTAAATAATAATAAAGCACGTGGGCTTTGTTCTGACGTGGGAGCTGGATGCTGAAAGCAATGCTTTCAGTGAGTGTGTCTTAGTTTCCTTTTCAACACAGAAAAGAGACCTGGTTAGGGTCAAGCAAAACTTCTCCTTCAGCCTCCATTTAGACTAAGTGAAGAAAGCTGTTCTTGGAGTACTGGTTCTAGTTCTGGTAGTGACACTTCAGAAAGGGGATTGAAGAAGAATTTACAGAAATATTACAGGGTCTGGAAAATATGCCTTATTGAAAGAAGTTTCAGGAATTCATTCTGTCTGTTTTGCTGAAGGTTAAGAGACAATGTGATTGACTCTTTTTATATGTGAGTGCCAATGTGCAAAAAACTTCTAGTACATAAGATGCTTACTCCTAACAGTAAGATTTAATGGTATCTTCTGGCTGGAAGCTGAAGCTAGACAAATTCAGATTAGAAACAGGGAAACAGGGCTCCTTTTTTCAACAGTATTGGTAATTAACCATTGGAATATGCTGGATAACAATGGGAGAATAATTCCTCATGTGGTTTATCCTTAGAAGTATAAATCCTGACAGCTACTGAGAAATTGCTTCAATTGTCACTAAATAATGATGTGTTTCTATAGAGTAGAAGTCTGCCACCCCTCTGAGTAAGTTTAGAAAGCCTCTAAACTTAGAAATTTGGATTCTGTTCTCCCAGGAAATATTTAACCAACTCCACTTCTACTACTTTATTGCCTGTAATCCTAAAGTCATTGTGCTTGCTGGAAGCTTATGCAATGGCATATCCTGCATTGCCTTAGAAAAGCTTGGCTTCACTGGATGCAAGCTCTTTAATGTAAACTGTAAAGCCTTCCCTAGCTACACGAATTTGCTTTGGGAGCAAAAACATTGTGTAATTCCAAAGCAAGTCAGGACCTGAAGCAGCTCAACTCAAGAAATGTCCCTACCTCATCTAACTTCAGCAGATGCTGTTTGTCATCCTGTGCTTCAATTCCACATGGCCCAGGGCCTGGATTTTTTTTCTTCTTTTTGGGGGTCACTACCATCTTTGAACTCTACCTATATAGCTGGACTGTCACATAGTCCAAGGAATACTTCGTATGTGCCAAGTTTGAAAAATCCTAATGCCTCAGTGGGTGGACCAATCCTGGCTAAGTGCAGTGTCTGCATCTACTCTTTGTGTTCCTTTTACCTTTTTTCTCTTTTTCTCGTTCTTCCCCTCAGCATCTGAATTTCATTTGTAGTCTTGGTATACCTGATAATATTTCTGATCTTCTACAAACATTGTTGGCTTCAGTATACTGTCTAGCCTGCTGTTTGGGGGGCAGTTTGGGGTGTTGCTTTTTTTCAAAGACCCAATTAATATTTTCCAGAGGCTATAAAGTAAGGTTTGGGTTCTCCAGGTGCTTCTTTGCTGTATTCTGTTTGGCAGGTGAGTTGCTTTCCTAACTTCTGTCTCTGTCAATCCTCACACTTTGATTTGGAGAATTGCTTTTGTGGTATCCAGATAATAAAAAAAGTTTCCAATGTCATTATTAGCAGTGTTCTTTATAGCTGGAAACAGAAGCAGTGTGGACGATGCTCAGGGTTCCCTGCGTCACCGCAAACTCACTTTACCTGCTGAGTGGTTTTACTCCTCAGATAGCTGTTTCAGTGCAATCACTAAAGGATTCAGTGTCAAGACGCGCTGCTGCATGTCTGTCTGTGTGGGGGAAGAAGGCAGGACAGAGTTACTCTAGGGTCAGAGAGCAGGCGGGAACCTGTGAGCAGGGGAACTGCATGATTCAAAAAGCCACCAAGGAGAGGTTACATTTTGAGAAATGACGTTTTCAATGGCAGTGCCAGAATAAGCAGTGCTAGTGACTGCCTGCTTGTTCTCCCTCTTACTGACTGCTCAGTCGTGCCAGGTATGTGTATTTGTGTGGCCACAGGATGAAATAGATTTGGGAACTGATCTGGGCTCAGTTCCCGAGGAGAGGAGAAAAAAAAAAAAGGGTTTATTTTAGCCTGGATTGGTTCCTCATTGTGGTTTACTACATAGCCACACAATTGATGGTATTGGCAAGGTGAGGAAGGAAGAGGAGAGAGTGTTTTAACTCATGTACTGCCTTTGAAAGAAAGGATGAGTGATCCTTGAGCAGGAGAGGCATGGTCAGCCTCCGGGACTGTGGGATTAGCTAGCCCTAGCTGGAGAGAAATGCTAAAGGCTTCTTCATCTCTCTTCACTCTACTGGGAGTTCCCAGTTCTGTCCCTGAAGAATTTGGAGGCTCAGTGAACACTTGGTTTTCGGCTCTATAGCTGAAAGAGATGACCAACAAGGTCACATCATCTGTCATATGGCATACCACTTTTAAAGTGATATTTCAGCACCTGACCATCAGGCATTCTTTCACATTCATTAAGACATATGCAACACAAAGCAGTTAGAAGTACATGAAACAATCTTTGAAAGATCATGCAATTACTATTTTCCTATGTGAATTTATAACATCTGCATTTCTTGTGACAATCTGTTTCTAAAATGTTACATTATACAGAAAATTAAATAAGACACCATGAATAAAAATGTTCTTTTAGTTTCTTCATTCATTAGATTAGCTGTGTGAATGTTGATTATATTGAATAGTCTAAAAGTTGGCAAACACACTTTTTAAAAATTTTTTCCCACCCACACACCGCCTCCTAATTTTGTCTCTAGCAGCCCAGATGTGTTTCTGCAGAATAAGTGTTTCTGCAGTGATAATTATAACACTTATAACAGGTAATTTGCAGATTAGGTAACTCTCAAAAAGCAGGACTATTTTCTAGCACCTTAATTTTGAAGCTGGTGACAATTTCAAAACTTCTTTACAAAATCTGAAATGTTACAGCGCATGGAATACTTTAATCTAGAAATTAAGTGCTGCTTTGTAGCATTTAGCAAATGAAGGTCTAAAGGGACCTCAAGGTATGATTGAATTTGGGGTAGGAGCAAACTTTACTTCAGGCAATGATACGCACCTTGTGGAGTTGATAGATGTCCTGCTGAATCAGTGAAACTCATGGTTTGAACCTGCCTCAGGGCATGTTTTAAAAAAATTTGTTCATCTCTAAGAAGGCTGGACAAATGCCTGTCTTAAAAGCTAACAGTCCACTGAGTTCCACAGTCCCACTTGATGACCTGTTTCCATGTGTGATTACACTTAGAAACATAAGGTTCCTATCTATTTATATTTCTTCTAGTTGATATCTGTTTCTGTTTTGGCATTGCAGTTTAGATATGCGAGATTTGTAAACTCAGGAGAATTTTGTCCAAAGTTTTAATGTGGTCTGAAACAGATGAACACAAAAGCTCTTATTTTGGACTGTTGCTCACTGCGGGGGAGGATTTTGAAATAGTATAATCCCTAGATAATGCTGCTTTATTTCTTTTTTTTCTTAAATTTTCTTAGTTATGCCAAAGCTGAGCAGCTGTCGGGGTCCCAAGGTAATGCCTAATTTTGGTGAGGACTGTAGTTCTTGAGGCTGCGCGGTGTTGATGTTGTCATCCTCAATGTCTGTTCCAGAGCTGAGTCTCCTACAAGTGTTGGCCTCTGGCTGGGAGTTCTGGTGGAAAGGAAGGCGACCCGAGACGGTTTGACAAAACTCCCATTCATTAAACATGGGATATTTCGAGTTTAAAGTTTTTGGTTTAACACTTTGGTGGTTTCTGCCAAAACAAAGCACTGGGCTATTTTAGTATTTCTGAATTCCTACCCGAAGTGGCCTTTGTTACAAATGGTGGTTAACGGCTGCTTGATCTGAAGACATGGGAACTAGTGACTGCTGCCATGTTATTTCCCCCCTCACTTGTTCCATGTTCTTCTCCAAGGATAGTACTTGCTAGTGTTTCTTTCCAGTCTTCTCTTCACTAGATTGTAAAAATCCATTTCTTTAACCTTTTCTCATAGATCACAGTTTTAAATCTCTTCATATTTTCAGTTTTAGATTCTTAAGGTTTCACCTGGAAGTGACAGGAAAATTCCTGTTGTATAAAAGTAAAATTATGCTAGTGATTATTGTTTACCACTCATTGCTAAATAACCCTGAATTTGCAGACATAGTCACTCTCATGTGTCTGGGTTATGGATTAACCGGGTCCTGTGCCCCTCAGTACTTGACTGTAAGACGCTGTCATGGCACGAGTGATGTAATGACAACTGCTCACGGATGGTTTCCTCTAGGTATTGCTGTTTAAAGCTGCATCTGTGCTCTGCAGAAATTAGTTTACAGGTTTTTTAAAGTTGAATGTCCATATCATCCATTTATAGAACATTTTCATGTTGTCTGTGTTCTGGATTCTTCCTACATTGGGTAAGGGAGAATGATGGGGCATGAGTGGGAAATTAATGAAGGATCACTGATCGGGCATGGCAGAGGAAAAAGGTATTTTCTGTGAGTATGGAGACCTGTGAGTTATTGCGTGTGCTCTGTTGTGTGACGCACTTCACTTGCTAATCAGAGGTGAGGGAAAAAGATACATTAACTGTTTTGGGAAATGGTCAGCTCTGACTCAGGAACAGCGTTGGCAATCCTTTGTCTTGCTAGAACATGTAGTCCATGTGCTGTCTGCATTTAACAGGATCTCCTTGTTAAGGATAGAGGGAGTTGAGAAATACAGTGATGCCAGTACTGTATTTCTGGAGAAGTATAGCAGAACCCCTGCTTAAAAAAAAAACAACCAACAACAACAAAAGGCATAGACCAGTATGAGAAATACAGCTACTCAGTATTTTGAGACAGTACTATTTTGAGGCAGTACCGTGCAATAAAGGCCAGTGTACAATACACACACTTTAAGCTGCAGGAAGAAAGCAGACATCAGATTATCTTTCACAGCTTCCCCTAAGGTGCTTGTAGCTGTTCCTCTAGCCTTGAAGTATATCTTTAGTGACTTGAAGTGAATACAGCTCACTTAAATATCCCCAACTCAGCTTTCAGTAGTTGCTCTGGATGCAGAGAGCACTCTTACATTGCTCAAAAGCTGCCTCAGATCCTGATGAGTATCCTTTTTCTGTATTAAAACATTCAGTAGTTGCCACAGACAATTTTTTTTTGTGGGCAAATTCACAAATAAGTGTAAGCTAAGACAGAAAAATCCTGAAATAGCCACTGAGTGCTTTGTCTCTTCTGTTCAGCTATTTTGTAAAGAGGAGGAGAGAGGAACTCAAAACGTAGTGCTCCCATATGAAATACTACATCACCTTTTCCCCTGTGTTACTTCTGTGACTTCACCAACATTTTTTCCAAACTGGTGTATTAGAACATGCCTTTCATGCCGTGTCCTTGGATGCACTTGAGGTCTACTTGCCCTCCCTCACCAAACATGTAAGTGCTCCTGTAAGCACCCCTTAATCCATTAGCTTCCAAGGAATCTGTGATAAATGACAAATGTTTTGATTTTGATTAGCTGATTTAGGAGCACCTATAGACTTGTGGAGGCACCATTCATTTCTCTGGCAGGGAGATACTGAGTGCAGATCAGCAAATGAAATATATACATGGGAATTTAATAGTATAGTTCTTTCAGTAATAGTAAAAAAACCTCCCCAATCAATCAATGGAATAATGAAACAAAACCAGCATTAATGTGTAGAGGAGGATTAGGAACAAAGGCACTGGCGCAGTGTCTTGAAAGCAACGTAGAGAAGGGACGATGAGATAGAGTGGAGATCTTAAAAGCTGTGGAAGGGGGGAGAGGTAAACTTGGCTTAAAAGAATAAAGAACAAGGACATAAGAAAACAGCTATGGGAGAGAAGACCTATGCGGAAACATAAGAATACATGAAAATAAGTGTGTCTCAAGCGTGAGTAAGGAAAAGAAATTTTTTGAAAGAACTTCCTGGGGAAATTAGCCTCCCTTCCGCTTGGCACTGGTCCTCAGTGTCACAAGGGAACGGGGACCAGCTTCTCTGGTGCTCTGCATGCCTAGCTGCTGAAGTGGAGATTTGTTTCAAAGCTGGCTAATGCTTCACAGCTAGTCAGTACCTTATGGCCCTGAAAACATTACCACTGATGGGATTCGAAGGTATTTACCCGCCACTAGTTTCAGTCTGTTATATTACTGAGGTAGCTCAGTGGATGTGGACTGCAAGAACAAATTACTTATTAAAGGGATACCTGGATTACTATTATGTTTTGTATTTTCTTACCTCTGGGAAGTGTTTCTGGAAGCAGTAAAAGCCTTTTACTTTCAGGTTTAATAGTTCTTTCTATATAACTTTATTCAGAACCAAGCCCTGGGAACATATCCTCTCCAGGAGCACTAGCAGCTCCCTTCACCACCCTACGCTGGCCGGTGCAGCTGCCGGCTTTGGTTTGGGAGAGTAAGGGATCAGGCGTGGAGGAGGCTGCGTGTGCTGTGCACAATACTCTCTGCAATAGAATAGGTTGCAAAGCCCTTGCAAGATGCAATTAGTGTTATAAAATTGTAGCATAAATTAGCTTTAGGTTAACTATGTTTAACTTCATTATAGCTGGTTACTGGTCTTCCCCCCCCTCCCCCCAAAAAAACCAAACCACAAAACCAAACCCCAAACAAACAAACAAACAAAAAACCCCAAAACCCCAAACAAACAAAAAACCAAGCACAAAACAAAATGATGTTGCAGTTTAGTTTTACCATGGAATGAAAAAATACAGACTAAAAAAACCAAAACAAACCCAAACCAAACAAAACCCTCAATCTCTCCTCCCCCCTGCAAGCTGCCCCCCAAAACATGTCCTACTTTTGAACCCTTCTGCTGCATGTATTTAATATCCTTGTGAAAGGGATGTTTTGGTGCTACAGTAATACACTGGTATTTTACAATCAAAAATAATGTGAAAACACTGTATGTGTGTGTCTGTCTAAAAAACCCCAAACCTACAAATAAATCTGCTAATGCTTCCTGGACTTGCAACATCTACTGTTCTGACAGTTTCAGGGCTTCGGTAGCAGCTTTCAGTCATTCTAAATTGTACAGTGTTTTCCTGTTCAGGATTCATGGGTTTTGATGGCAAGGACAGTATTTCCACTACCTTATATGTGTGGCTGCATAACACCCAGAGATAAGCTGTCTGGGCCGTCTATAGATTCCATATGAAAAAAAAAAAAAAAGGGACTTTTTTGGGGAGGATTTGGGCCAGCAGATTGTAGTCTCTTCCTAGGACGTGCCACTCAATGTTTCTTCTGGAGCAAATCATCCTGTTGTCTAGCACCTTCTTCCTGCTGTTCAAGCTCTCCAGAGATGCTTTCTGCAGTCCTGTAAAGAGCTAGGAGGTGAGCAAGGTCTCTTTAATTAGTACATACAATGTTTTATTTAACCATCCATCTATGTTTCACAGTTGACTGTGCCACAAGAATTGCACAAAGCTTTTCTTAACTGTAGGCGGTTGTTCATTTATTAATGTAAACACCATGTGCCTTGGAAGTGTGAGCCCTAAAAATAAACTTGCAGAGGTAAAAATAGATCTCTGGGAGTACTGAGATGCTGCTTAATCAGAACCAGCTGCAAGCTGTCTAGAAAATGTAAGTTATATGGAGCCAGATGGCTTTTGCCCTTTTTGCTTTAGACAGCATGTAATTTGGGTAACTACAGCTACAGTAATGTATTTTCCCAGTCAAACTGTTTGATAAACATATTTGTTTCCAACAGACACTTCCAATTAGAGAACCAGTAAAATGTTAATTTATTTTAATATTTCTCCACGTGGGTAAGCCGAGGGAAGGTTACATAATGCAAAGCTCGAAAGGCACACATAACAACTGCTCACAGCTGGATTTGGCAGGAACTGGGTTATGACTATGCATCTTTGTACAGCAGGGCTCTCACTCTGGGAACGATCCCCCTGAAAGCAAGGGAAGAATGATTTAAATGAAATTAATGGTATAATGATTAGCGGGACTTGTGTGGATTGAGTTTGTAGGGGTAAAGCATTACACAAATACAGGAAGCGTATCAGAATGATACCTGGCAAGTGTACATCAAAACAACACCCATATGATTTCAGGAGGGGTTCCTTGCAGCACTTGATGGTATTGAAACCAAAACCTATTCTGAGGCTTGGCGGTTTTCACAATTCACCAGCCTGTTGTTGGCAACCTGCGTTCAGACTGTGTTTCGGAGTCTCAGTGACTAGTCTAGGAAGTGGGGAACTGGAGCTCAAGTCTACTTTGATTTGGAACCACCTGGGACAGGGATTTCTGCTTTGATTGAGAGGCTTGAAAGTGCATATCTTAACGTGCAGTATCAGCCTAACTCTGAGGTCTACTAATGCGCTTCTGGAGGAGCGTAGGTGAAACTGCACAGCCTCCAGACATTCTAGCTGTGTGAGTATAAATTGCTATTCAATCTAGTACTTACTGAACTAGACTCGTGTTTATGATTATATGAAAACCTGGAGGAAGGAGGTGGAAGGTATTTGAGAAAGTAGCCTCTTTTAGGACTTGTCATAACAAAAGCCAAGCTATACAAACCTGAAAAGCAATGTTTTTAAGCAGTGATGTCAGATGAAGACTGTTGGGCAGAAGAGCCAGAAATGAGTCTTGGTTTAAGGAAAGGCTTTTGAAGACCAGGATTGACTGAGGTGCCTACTTTACAGGCAGACGATACAAAATACATACAGCTGGCATGAAGCAGTCATATTGAATGGTTAAATGTCTCCACATCCTTCTCCCATCAGTGGGTGAAGTTATTGTCTGTGATAATTGAATTTAGTTAGGATCTTGATGTTCTATTGATGTTTTAGCTTTTTTTAGCCTTAGAACTATTTGCTTTAATTAAATGAATAATTGCATTTTCTGAATGAAATGCCTTCTCTCCATAAAATTTTCTTTATGTTTAGTAAGGATTTTTTCTTTCTCTGCTTCATCCAATCTCTGAGAATTCCTCAACTTTGATGTCTACCATGCAAATTGTCATCATCTTATAAATTTAAGCCTCCTGTGAGAAACTGCACAAAAATTCCAGCCTGCCTCTGAAGGTAGCACTAGCTATCTGAACCAGCTTAGTGATGGGTGGGTAAGATGAATATTTTTTTTCTAAATGCTTATATTTAAATGTATCTACAATGCAAAGCTGTCTGAAATTGGTAGTGTGGCATTCTCTCCTCAACTTTTAATTCTTTTGCACCTGTTATGCTCATGAGTCATGAGATTTTTTTGAACTGCAGGAAGTAGATTAATCAGTCTTCTTGTGGCCTGTAATTTTTTTATACTAATTGATGCTAAGCTGAGTTTTAGGTTACAAGTTTTTTTGGAAGCATTTCAGTATGAAAGTAACTTTCAGAAGTGCTTTGGAAATGTGTTAATTTACATTTGTTTTTAAATTGCACTTGTTTGCTCTGTTTGATCGTTGGCTGAAACAACTAGTGATTTAAGAACTTGCAAATCTGTCCTTGCCCTAACATGATTGCAGGTTCAATTTACAAGTGGATCTTAAAATAGTAACACTTGTAGTCAGGTTCTAAGATGTTTTAGGTTGAAATCAAATTATAGGAATTTACTAGTTTTTGACAGCAGACATGATAAAGCTGTGCAGATGAATTTTTAAGTAGCTGTATACATGACATGCAGCCTTAAACTGATGAGTGTCTGGATTTAGATCATCCCAGCTGTAGGAAAAGCTCTGTGATGATTTGATTGCTCCAGGCTTTCTTACTTAAATCTTTTGTCAGTGACCTAAAAATGGTTCCCAGTCTGTTTACCATAGGGTAATTCTGACCCACTCCTAAACAGGAGAGCAAGAAAGGAAGGGGAAACGAGATCCCTGGAGCTCTTTGAGATTTCAGTATGTCCTTTATTAAGAATCAGGTAGAGGAGAGAAATAATGCATTCCCTGCACACTCCCTATCTTCCTTTCCCCCTTATCTCATGAGATTAAGATCAGACATAGAATTAGCCTTACGTTGTGCTGTTCAGCCGATCTGAATGGGTACAAGCAAACAAGTATGCTTTACCAGTAAAGATACCTGCAGTAAATTATTTGTCACAGGAGCTGCTTACTTTTAAGGGAAGGAAGAGTGAGAAGGGATGATTCTGACCAGATTTAGAGTAAATAATTGACTTCCGAATTTATTGATTATACTCTACCTTTTAAAAATCAAAGTGTCTAAATTTTTCACTTAAAAGGCATCATAGGAAAGAATTTCTCATTCCAGTGCTTTTAGCATACATTTTTTTCTGGACCAACTTGATTTCAGAAATAATTTTTGGTTGAACTGGTTCCCAGTTGTTTGAAACCTATTTAGCTTTTGCTTAAATCCAGGTCTAACACTGATCATGTTAAGATGTAGACTGAGGTGTATTCAGCAGGAAGCTGTGTTAGAAGAGGTTTCTCTCTCTTACCGGCCTTCAACTCAACGTTAATTTCTCTCTGCCAGAGATCTATGAGCATAGTGGTACCTAAAGTGCTTTCTCTGGATGCACACTGGTCCACTACAGCAATGGTATCAGTAGTTTAAATATTTGGTACCTTTTGCCCGAAATAGCCCTGGGAGCATTTGCAGGAGCAGCTCAACGGGCAGCCTTCTAGGGGATGGAAGTTGTGAAAGGCCGTGCTGATGCACAGGCAAAAACAGGCTAGGAGGAGCCACCGTTGGCCTAGCTTGCAGGATTTCTTAACTGAATTAAATGAACTCATTACTAAATTTAAGAAATTATGGATTTGCTTGCTGAGAAATACTCAGTAATTCACAATTAGTTACTCATTCAGGATTCTTCCTTGCTCCACTGTAGCAGAGCCCAACCTTTCGTAGTGTTTTTCAGAGATGGCTTCAACAAAGTAGAGGCAGCTGAAACTGAGAGCTGGTTGTCCAGCGGTTAGGTCGTGTCCCTAGACCTCTGTGTTTAGATCAGGCTCTGTTCCTCCTTTCCTTCTTGCTGTGTGTGGCCTGAGAATTATTGTAAGCAAGGTAGACTTGTTGTTTCCTGTAAGCGATGGATAATTTTAGAATATTTTACTACTTGTTTGAGTTTTGTATGTGAAAGTAAATTTGTTTATTTCTTTGTAATGGTTAAGGTTGGTTTATGAGTGTGTGTATACAAAGGTAAGGGTTAAACATTGCAAACAGCAAAATGACTGCAGTTTTCACATAGCGCACTACTACTTTTTAGATTTTAAGAATAAAAACCTGTGCTGTTCTGGAAAACGCTGAATTTCTTTCCTATATAAAAACAAATACTCACATATGCAGAAATGCCTGTTTGTTATGACTGTTTCTAGACTTAGCTGGAAATCTCCCTCTATGATTACAGTTAGTGTAAGTCTAAAAACACATCATTGTCCTCATTTTAACACCACCACCACCAAAGAGAAACTACTTGATTAAAAAAAAAAAATCAAATTTAATAATTTAAATGCAGATGCCCCCTTTTAAAACAAAATTAAGCAAGAAAAAAAGAGAAAGCGGTAATAAAGGCTAATAATTTTACAGACGGTCTTACATTATAGTGTGTGCTCTTGAAACTAGCCAGGTTTTTCTGCATGATAGCATTTCCAAGATCTTTTGGGCTTGTTTACACAAGGACACTCAAAAATTAATTTGTACTAACTAGAGTTGAAGTGGATTAGTTAAATTGCATTAAATCTTTGTTCAGGATGCTGTCAAAATTAGTTCCCTGATTTAATTTATGTTAATTTATTTTGGAAGTGAACTAAGCTGCATGGAATTAATTTAATCCTGAATGAGTATCCATAATAGAGTTGAGCTAGTTTAACCACTCTTCTTTAAAAGTAAGTCTGGATTGTTTTCATATATTTTGATTTTTCCTCTAAATGTATTCATTTAAGACGAAATTTGTAAAAATGTTGTTATACGTGGGTTCTTTGAGGTTGGGTTGTTTGGGGGTTTTTGGTTGTGTTAAACTCACTGTTACCATAAACAAAACCATTTGCTCACCCAAGTTTGACTCTTACTCATGTCTCAGGAAATCCATGCTAACTGAAACCAGTAAAATTACTATGTCGTAGCACCACTACAAAATTTTCCTAAGCCACTTGAACTGATTATTTGTAATTCATAATCTGAATAAATTGTAGAACAGTCTGTAAGTACAATTAAGAGCAGCCAAGTCTTCCCATCTTTTGGCAACAGGAAATTAAGCTGAAGTGCTCCAAAAAAAATACTATATATTTCTCACTGTCTTAATAGACATGGCAGAGCACTGGACATATCTGGACTTGCCTGAGGTGCTTGTTTCATTGGGACTGTATGAGACCTGGCTGCTTCTTTTCAATTTCCCAAAAAGGGCGTCATTTGACTTGCACAGTCTTCCCCTATGTGCTTTTACTGAACGTGATTTTCCAGTTCCTTCAAAAGGATTTGGATTTTTCTTGGAGATGTATCTTTGCAAAGTAGACAGCAATCATGACATTTGTGAAACACTGAGGAGCTGAATCCTCTTGTTTTTCCTCTACCCTTGTAGCTGAACACAGA
Source organism: Aramus guarauna (assembly GCA_013400195.1). Classification (NCBI taxonomy): domain Eukaryota; kingdom Metazoa; phylum Chordata; class Aves; order Gruiformes; family Aramidae; genus Aramus; species Aramus guarauna. The sequence goes on from VXBL01010536.1 coordinate 567,432, forward strand.
AGCAGTTTCATAAACTCTCTTAAAGTTGGTTGTTCAATTTGAAAATCATTATCAGACCTTGTACACCATCCTCTTCCCGAATGTCAGCTATGATTTATGTATTCTTGAGTAGTTTTGCCACTCATGACTTGAAAGGTGTAGGCATTGCAGCTCTTCCACATTACTATTCCTTTTGGTAGCAGATGTGGTAGAAGAAGGTCCAAAGGAAGAGGATGCGGCAGAAGAGGATCTTCCCCTGTTGGGCATTGTCCTCTCTTAGATACAACAGCTCTCTTAGATACAACAGCTTCAAACAGCTTCGTTGGGGGGTTTAATTCCAGTGACCATGAGGAGGCAGGATGAGCCACAACAACTGAGGGAGTGGAAGTGTCTGATAGTGGTTGGGGGAACAACAGTAGCTGGGAATGGTGGGGAGAAATGTATCTCTCTCAGCAGGTCTACCATTGATGGAATAGTAAATTTGAACTTCAGTCTTTTCCTAAAAAATGAATCAGGCATGGATTTATGTTCCATACGGACTTGCATTCTCTCATCAAATTTGGGCTGGTCTATTGTACAAGCAGACGAATATCATGATACAATTTTAACATGTTCCCGTAGGTTTCTTTAACGATGACCACCACATTAAGCCTTTCAAAAGAGTACTGTCACACCACACCCAATTATACTGCATTTTAGAGTAAACATGACACAGATTAAAGCCATCTTGGCTTTAGAAGAAGGTAGAAATCAGATATGGTGTTCTCTTTTGTATGCTTTTCTGATTTAAAGTATGTCAGTATTTGTAAGGGAGAAGACCCATTATATCTGTTCATCGTTAGCAACCAGAAGCCAGATGAAATGAGTTGGTCTCAGGCTAGTTCTGAGAAAAAGAGATGAAATTTTCTACTATTTGGTAATATATTCCCTCCTGTGCTTTGTATCTTTTGAAGTGTACTGTTAGCTGTTGGTTTTTTTTTTTTCTAACCTTCCCCACAACCTTTAAAGCGATATGTATCCCTCTTTATATTTGAAAAGACGCTGATCTTAGGGAAGCATTTGCTGAGGGATTTCCATATCGTTTGCTATGATCAATGAAAATTAAGGAAAAGAAGGAAAAGGTCTGTGAGGTTCAGTAGATGAAACCATTTTAATATTAATTAGGGTGAATGCATAGCTATTAATTATTATCCAAAGTAAAGAGTATTGGAATAAATTTTTTATGTAATTATAGTTTTCTTCAAATACTTTTTAGGAATATAGAAATAATTTTCTCCATACTTCTTTAATAGTGTTAAATATTTTAAATAACAAAGTGCCAAAAGAAGTAAGTGCAGACCATTTCTTGGTTACCTCTGAGAATCACAGGATTATGATGACAGCAGAAATGGAAGAGGAAACTGTCATCTCTTTCCTCATCTTTTATTATACATGCTAAAAAATTAAATTTCCAGCAGTTTATTTTGGGTGGATATCTAGGTAATATCAGTAACCATAATGGTCTGTGTGAATATATTCATTGTGCGTGCATTCCACAGTAGTTTTTAGTGGTATATCTGAGTATGTATGCTCTTCCACCATCCATGTATGTATATGAAGGTTAAAATGTTTGAATAAATAAGTATTCATTGTCACTCTTCCTCCCAGACAGAAGTAAAATGTTTGATGCATCTGGTAGATCTCTGTATTTACATAAAATACCTTTAGGAGGAAGGGGAAAGAAGCAAAAGGAGGGAGCGAGAGAGTGATCGGACAGTAGTACCCAACACAAGGCCGTCTCAGCCTCAAGTAACAATGAGAGAGTAGCTGCTCTCATCTTCCTTACAGTGAAAATATTTTTTTTTTTAAACTAACCTATGTTATTGCATATTGGGCTTTTTGATGAAAGTTGTATTGTTTTGCTGGATTTTCTGATATTAGTTTGAAAACTGTTGTTGCTGCTCATGGATTGAAAAGGCAGCATGAGCGCCGTTAGCGCTTATCCGATGGCTGTATCCTTAGAAGGTCTCTTTTCCAAGCTGCCACACTAATACTTCTCACCATTCCCCCATATCATAATAATTATAATGAAGTCTTATTGCGATCTTCTGTGCTCACTATGTGTTCAGAAGATTATTTGAATTTCTATCCTGAATAAATTGAAATAATTTTGTTGAATATGGCTTCACAGGGCATGAGTTTCCATGTCTTTCAATTCCTCCATACTTACATTCTAATCTACTGGAAAAGCGAACAATTTAAAGGTAAAAGAAATGCAAATACTTTTTATAGATGCAATCAGCATGTCTCCTGGATGCTTGGAGAGAAAACTACTTAGTAGCTTCTTTGAATTTAATAATATTCCTAATCAAAGCTCAAAATTCTGGATTTTGGGCCACTACGATACTTTATTGATAGAAGATTTCTTTACCAAAAAATGCAAGACTTGCAGGACTTCAGAATATTGATCAGGGTTATAATAGTAGACTGAGTATGAATTTACAGATAGTTAGTTTTCTTGTAGCTGGAAAACTAAATTTAGTGCTGTAGAAATATGCACTTGAAGGTATTCATGTTTTACCAATAAATGTAAAGAAGTATTAAGAGTTTGAATGACACGTTTCAAACTATCTTTCTGGTATCTACTTAGTAGTTTGTGATTGACAAATTATTGGGTTATTTCAATATGAATGTAGGACTGTGAGAAAGATGTTTTCCTTAATAAGCAATATTAATTTTCTGGAGCATTTCTTTTAAATTATATGTTCTTTTAAAATGTCTGCCAGTAATGTATGCTGGGTTTCGTTGGGGGGTTTTTTGTTTGTTTTTTTCTTTATAATAAGTAGATGCAATCACAACAATATGTGACATGGAATTGAACAGCACATATTTTAGACCAGTAACTCTAAGATTCTCATCCAAAGAATGGTTCCTTTTCATAGTGGGTCTAACTTTAAGTAAACTCAATGAGCCCAAAGTGGTATTTCATAAGAATCTGGAAGTTTTTCTGAATTGTAAAGATCTAGCAGAGCTGCACAACAAATTCAATGGGAATCTAAGAAACCAGGAGAGCAGAGTCCCAGACATTTAAGTTGAATAATGATTCAAATATTCTAGTAGGGTTTGTTTGGCTTGTTTTGATAATTCAAATCCATGGTATTAGTTATCTCGAGGTATTTTGCAGTATGGTGTTGGCCAAACTAAAGTTTCAGGTGGCAGGCGTCAGGTTTTTGGCTGGCATGTGTAAGCATAGCCATGTTGTTTGCCAACAGGACGGTGCAGCTTCAACTCAGTGAAGAAACAGAGCACATGGAAACCAGCAGAAAAAAAATCTTCCCTCTACTAGACAAGGCAGCAGAGCAGAATAGAACACCTAGCTGAAAGAGATGTTCTCAGGGGAAAAATAGCATGACCTTAATAAAGGCTTAAGCCCTTTTGAAGGGCTCAACAGTTGTGTGGAGGAGAGTAGTTTGGTTATCATGGTCTGTTTGGATTTTTAAAAGGCCTTTGTAAAAGACAAGGAAACTAGGCCTGAAGTGGTATAGGAGGGAAGATTCTTTGTGAGTGAGATGGGTAGGGAAAGAAAGTGGATAAAGGTAGGAAATGGGCAGAAATAAAACGTCAGCTGTAGGAGATGTTGAAGGTCAGAAGGGGAGTTCTGCAGGGAGCTCTGCTGGGACCTGTGCTGCTCAGCATTTTATCATTAACCCTGGAAGGGAATGAGCCCTAAGGTAGGACAGTTTGCTGGTAATACTAAGCTGTTTAGGTTAGTAAGGATGAGAGCTGTAAAGAATTTGACAAAAATATTTTTTAATCTGGGTCTAAGACGAGTCTGGACAAGTACATGGGGAGAAATGCATGAAGATTGCTTACTATACAGTGATGATATCTGCCTCAAAGTTCCTTGAGTGGAAGGGGTTTGGAGTCTGGAAGAGTATTCAGGGGAGTATCATATATGTCCTCTTCTTACTTTTTCCTTGACAGCTGTGAATATTGATGAAGACAAGATACTGGTCTTATACTTCCTCTGACAACCAGTTGAAGTTGTTGCATGTTATCTGTGTTGACTTCCTGTTAATTTAAGAGATTTTGTAGTTCATTCCTGCTTAAAAAGAACAAAAAAAAACCTGATTATGAGCTCAGCTCATAATCACTTAATGGGGAGAAACTGACAAATTAGTATCGAGAAGTTTGAAGGCTCTCTTAGATGTACACCTCTATTACTTTTGATTAATGAATAGTTTCAATAACTGAATGTTATCTCTTTCAAAGTGGGGACCAGGACGCTTTTAAACAACATGCAGTCTAAAATTTCAGTCTAGAATTTCTGTTATGTTTTGAATATTTTTAATCAAATGCATTAAATTCAAACCAAGCTTTGATTCAAGCATGCCTGATGTAGACAGAGGTCAGATTGCTTCATTGTTTTTCCTATTACTTTTTCTTCTATTATTTATTAATTTATAGTTGGACCAATTTCAGGCTACAAGACCATTCACGTACGTGTAGACAAACATCGTGCTCTTGTCTTGCTGCTAATTGTGTTTTTGCTGGAGTTCCCTTTTGGTTGGTAAAGTATTTCTTTGTCAGAATATGCCCAGCAAAGACACTACAGTGTTAAAGAAATTACCCATTAATGTCTCATATTGAAAAGAATGATTCTGCCAGCCAACAGTACTATAGCAGCAAAAACATCTTGTGTGGACTTGACTTTAGTTTGCAATTTGTGATTATGTTACGCTTTGGTGAAATAGAACCTGCTAGTTTCCCATCATGAGACAGTGGTACAGAGGGGCAAAGAATGCTCCAGATTAGCCGTGTCCGTGTGGCTGCAGGTGGGTTAATGATAATGATGAAGTGATAGTGGCCCTGCTGTGCTGTGAGGCAGTTACCTTACTTCCCAGCAGATAAACTCTGGGGATGACTTGATAAGAGAGGGTGGATTGCTGATGGCTAAACCAGCATGGCAATTACAGTTTTTGCTTTTGTTCTCCTAGTTGCAAATAATCTGAGTAATTTACTTACCAGTAGCACATGGAATGCCGTAGGATATGGAAAAGTGAAAAGGTCAGTACGTTACTGGTGTCCCCTCCCTGCCTCTCGGTGAACAGCCTCAACTTCCTCCTCAGAGCTTTTTGCAGCCTGCTGAGTTGTGTAATGGAATGGTCCTCAGCAGGCGTTGTGTAACAAATATGCAACAGCAGCTTACAGGATAGTTAATGTGGATAGGGCAATGCTAATAGAAATACATTATAAAAGAATAGTTACATTTCTGTTAGCTGAATGTGTGGCTAACACCCTGAACTGGCCAGACATTTTCTTTTGGTTCTGCCTGGAGCAGCTGAAGATGTATTCCCCTTCTTGGTTCTTTCAGTGTTCTCCAGCTGGAGGTTGCTTCCCGTACCACTCATTTGTGCTCTGGCTGTTTTACTTATGATCACAAACAGCTTAGGATATTTTTTTCTATGACAATAATTGTCAGCTTTGAGGACTGTAGGGAAAACAGATTAAAAACCACTGAAATTAATAAGATGCATGTAAGGGAACGTAAATGCAGAAAACTTTGTAGAGTATTTATTCACATTTGACCAGAAGCTACCCAATGAACTAGAGCAATCACTGTGTGATGAAGCAACTTCATTTGCAACCAGTTTTCAGAATTCTTGTGTCCAAAACAGTTTTTGCTGTAGCTTCAAGCAGTTCTTGAAAGCAGTGTGTTTCCTCTCAGAATATCCCCAAACAAATGGAAACTTTCTGGTTGTTTAAATGCTAGTTCTTCAAAACACATTGAAGATCTATCAGGACAGAGATTTAATTGCTTCCTTAGGGAGGAGCTACAGAGGAAGGTCAGTGGCCCAAAGTCACTAAATTTAGCAAGGACTTTTTAGGCTAACAGTATAAAATCAGGATTCAATAAACTACTTACAGCAAAATTAGTTTGTTATAGAATATCTTTTTTGGTTTGGTGGGGTTTTTTTAGATTAGAAACTATTTATATGCCCATATAAGTTTCTAGTTCTAAAGATTTTAGCATTGGGTATAATATGTATGAATGATTGAACAAATGAGGGTTTTTTGCATGAAGATGTATTACTTTATATGATTAAACCTCACATAATGGGGTCTAAAATAGTTATGTAAGACAGAAGAAGTATAGAGTGGTAAGAAATGTATGCATACTTAGAAGACAAACATGTTTTAGCTAGTAGTATTGTCATGCTAAATAAATGCCTATTTTTTCCATATCTGTACAAATTTGAATCTATTGTAATGATCAAAATGGAGAGGGAGACTGTCAATTTGTTTTTCAAATCCTGTAGGCAACAAGCTGCTACTTCCTTTTGGAGAATACTGAAATATGTTATTTCTATATGAAGTATGTGGGGTTAATCTGTATTTTAAAAAATACGTAGCAGAAAGCGCATATCTCTGACTGCAATAAATTACTTCTAGAGATAAAATAAGACTTGTTGTGGCTGAAATATGTATTACACAGTCATATTTGTGACTGGGGGAGGGCCCGGAATGGCATTGCTGTTCTTAATGATGACAATTGGTGCAAAACTGGCCTGGAAGAGATAGTATGTAGTATGGCTATTAAATTCAAAGGTTGTGTAACATCTGAATAGCAGTTAGTAAGGTGATGGTAATTTATCTAAAAAGTTTGAAATTGTAAGTTTCTGTAGCTGAATGTAACAAATCAAAGATTTAGAAAGATGATTATCAGACTTGCGAACACCTTTGTTAAATCTTCTGGATATTTAACATTCTCTTTCATCCACCCTTTAATGAGATAATTTTATAATTTTGACTGTTACTATTTTCCATTCAGAAACACTTACAATAGCAAAAAAAAATAATCAGTTACTAAGAGATAGGATATGACACCGTTCCTGTCTGAAGGACTTCTACCAGAGGGGAAATGTGCAAGAACTTGTCCTTTTTCCTCCCCTCCATCCTCACCAGTTGACTGGGGACTGATAAACAACTGGTTTTGCTGCCCTCACTTAAAGCAAACTTAAGTTTGGTGGAGGGGGATACAGGAGCATACTTTGTTAGGTAGTCATTTTTCTGTCATTAAAGTAACATGGAAACTAGCCAAAAAGCTGCTAAGTTTATCTGAAGTAACACTTGCAGCTTTGTGGAAGTATGCGGCTGAGTAATAGTACAAAAATAGCAAGTTATTTTGAGGAAGAGCATATGTTCTGTAACAATGAGAAATTGGTGTACAGATAAAAGAAATTACAGATCTAAATATAAATTTCAGATGAGAAAGATCCATGGCCTAGTGCCACAAAGTCTTCTGTAGACACAGCCATTAAAAGTTGTTTAATGCTCATTCTCCTAACATAGTTATTTAAAGAAGCACCATCATTGATAAATTGCTGTACTGTCTTAAAGGTGCACATTTTGCAGTCTGTAAGAGTGCAGATAATAGGCACTTTTTATGTTGGTGTGCACACTGATTCACAGGGTACCATACAGTGATAATTGCAGGCTTTTTTTTTTTTCTTACCAGAAAGGTACATTGCAGAGCCCTACTATTTGCTTACTATTTAAAGATGCTGACAACCAAATGCAGTTATCTCCTGTTAGAATTCAAAATGAAGACAACATTGGAACAGATTCTCAGGTTACTTGAGAAAGCAGTTAGGTGTATGTGCCTAGACACTGGAAAGCAATTCCAGTACAATCACTTGTGAAATATTGTTCAAAATTCTCCATGATTCAGCAGAGAATAGCAAAGTTTATTTGCCATGAAGTACTGCTTTAACGATTAAAACTTTCCTCCATAGAAGTTGTTCTGTTTCATGATTAGTTTCTCCACAAAAAAGCAAAGAGTGCAAGTTAGCACCAAGTCCTTCAAAATCTCTACCTTTAAATGTTTCTCCTTCTGCTTTTTTTTCCCTTAAGCTTCTCCTTAAGTAATTAGAGATTGGCATATGTAAAAGTTATACTGATGAGCAGAACAAGAGATTAGAAGATTAAGTGGCGGTTAGATTTCAAATAGCTAGAACCTAAGGCATTACCAAATAAAATCTATATAGAGCTGTCCTGGTCATCAAGCTCCTCACAGTCAGTGTAAAGCTGACTGAGCTTTGAAAGCTTCAAGAGTAAGTAAAATAAAATCTTTATTGTTAAAATTTGACTTTTCAGGAGGTTGCAGTTTGAAAATATTAGACCTTAGCACAGTCTTGGCAAAACAAAAACAGTTCTAATTTGATTTGTGAGTAAATCTTTTTCTTTTCTTGAACCACTTGCACTTCAGAAATCGATATGCCACGTGCTGTCTTTTGTCTATAAGAAAGATGTGATCATGCCGGACTTCTCTTTCTGCAGAGGAAGAAATGTTGGCAAAGGAGAGACCTACAGAATTTAGGAGAGAAAGCCAAGGGAAGGGTAAAGAATTCAGCTAGCACTAGGCATATAATCACTGAATATATGTATTTTTTTCACTCTTATTCTTTCTCTCTCCTTCTCTCTTAATCCTTGAGTAATCAACCTGATCTGGTTTGTGTCTGTATAAACTACCTGTGTTGCTATTGCTGGGGAAAAACAAGAACTAAAGGAAGGTTCCAAAAGTGAGATAGAAAATTATTAAGAAAATAAGAGAAAAAGAATGTTTATGGAGTTTTCCTCCCCTGGTTTTTTTTTTTTTTCAGATGTTTTCTCTGTAATACTGAAAGTATGAGACAAAGTAAATATAGTAACTTTAGCTCTTGCATTCACGACTCCCTGAAAAAGTGAGGTCACTTTCCTCTGAGCCAGCAGTCATCTCGGTATCTAAATTAGTGCCAAAAAAAAGGACATATAGAAAATAATATAGTCTTTCTCCTATTAAAACTTCAATGCACAAAATTCCTAGTGAATTTAAGGATCTTTCTATATATCTAGGATCTGTTCCATGGGTACTTACTCATATGTGCTGCATTTCCTGGCTGGGCAACATACTCAGTTTTATTTTCTGTGAAAGTAAGTATGCAGAGGAATAGCTGATACATGTCCAGATCTCACCCTAATACAGATTTCAGATGCAACCTGGAAACTTAAATCATACATAAGTTATGAGCAAAAAGGCAGAAGAATGCCAAAATATCACTAGCCACCATAGCTGTGAAATCTGGGCAATTTGGGAGTAATCCTGTTGAGGTCTTCTGGCCAAAATCAGCAGTTGGATATGCTCTCTGGCCGTTTTCATACTGGGTTTGGAGACACAGTGGAAAATACTTTTCTTTGATAATGGGGAGCAAAGTATTTTGTGGTGTTCCTTCTGTAGAGACACTCCTAGTACTCTATTTTACTTGTTTATTCTTGTGATTTTAAAAAAAAGCTCCATCCAAAATGCTCCTCGTTTGGAGCTTGTGCATCCATGCCATATGTTAAAAACATGATGAAGAGTAGTTGTAGAATCTATGCAGCAACACTTGTCCTTTATCTCCCTCCCCACCCACACTGAAATAACAGACTTGGAGTCTGTTATCCTCTGCAAATCCCTCTTGCAAATGTAAATTTTCCAGTTATGTCAGGTCAATGCTCTTCAAATTGACCAGGGATTTTATTTTATTTTTTTTTTCCTGACTCACAGTTCAAGGGTCTATTTTTAGGTTCTTTAAAACACTGGACTGCTATATCTGGAATACATAAGCTAAGAATTGAAACCTTAAAAGCGACTAAAGGTGAATGCAAAAAGTCACTATGAGTTTTTTTGAAGTATTGCTGCAAGTACTTTATGTACCAAATCTGTAACATGTTTTTGCCATTTTTCATGTTTTCTATATGTCATCTAGAAGTTAAAGGAGATTTTAAAAGGGTCTTGGAATCCAACTTTAGGATTTTTGACCTCGCTTGAAATGTATAGTCTTCAATGTAAAATTATGTCTAATATGACTTGTACGTGCTAGTATTTTGGTTTATTTCCATAGTTGCTGTGCACTCTGAAATGTGCAGAGAGGGCAAAAGATCTCATCCTGTCTGATCTAATCTTGTTTAAAGTTTTTTCACTCTCAGCATCCTGTGATAGTAATTTTTAGCAGTGGGATCATAAACAGCTTTTAATGCTTGATTTGTCTTCTTTCACACTGAGAGTAAAGGAAGTGTCTAGAATGTATTATGAAGTAAAACATGTGTGTAAGCGTGGAGAATGCATAGCTGTTAAAACAAATGTTACAAAAGGTGATATTATCATTTCACACAAATACCTGTGGACAAATGTGAAACTCATGATTTTCACTGCATAAGCATTTTGCAAATTAAATACTGCTGCGTGTTAGGTAACAAAAGCATAATGATTTTCTATCAGTTGTTTGGTCTTGTGCAGAAGGTGCTGATCTCTGTTTTGGATGTATGTAAGACAATTTACAAAAAGGTATGTTTTAAAATGAATAGTAAAGCTTGCTTCAAGAGTTTTACTTCAAATGTGCAACCCTTTGACAGCTTGACATATGATGCTTTGGTCAACTGTGTGGTTTTTTTGTTTTTAAATTTTTTTACTCCAACTGTGAACAGTGGCTCAGATCACATAATCAAAGGTAATGGGATATTGGAGCATGAGAGAAAACATTATCTAGGAAAATGAACTAAAATAAATTTGGAAGTTCAAGCATGCTCAGGGTCTTTTCACACAGTGACAATCCATGATACAAGAACAAGTATCTACAAAATATGGTTTCTTTTCTGGCTGTGGAACATGAGTAACATAAGAACAGAGAGAGACACAAGTTTGTGACGATCGTTCGTGGAGGAGGCAGTGCTGAACCTTCTTGGAGTGACTCCATCCAGGAACAGCTTGAGGGACCTGTACCAACAGTGATCCAGACACAAGTTACATTTGTCTTCTAGACTCTGAAAATACTCTAAAGTAAATTTGCTATTGCGTAACCTGAAACAGGATAAAGAGAATTCTCATTTAATTTAGTGCTTATTTAGTCTCAGAATCTTTGTGTATTAGAGAAGCTTCAAGATGGTCCTAAAAAGGACAGCTGGTGTTGGTTCTGCTCCAAGGCGCCTAATTCTCAGGCTTTCTTCTGGAGGAGCTCTCTGCCTCAGAAGGGCTACTGCAGGCAGCGCTGCCTGGACTCCGGCAACGGGAAGACTTGGAAGCGTTTTGCCATTCAAAAAAAACCTCCCAGAAACCCAAAGTCCTTTGAGTCGCCGAGGTTATACTGTAGCACGTGCTACATGCGTTGGGACGTGCAGCCTTGACATATAAAATTAATGAGGAGGTTTTTCAGTCCATTGAATGGACCAAAACTTTTAGTAATAAAAGGTCAATTTTAAAAAGATGCCATTTCTGTTTTGTCCTTATAAACACAATTTTTTTTGAGATTCTGCTGGTTTTTTTTTCCCCCACCCTTAAGGCAAAGATATTATAAAGAAACAGCTTAGGGAAATGAAACAAGCTGTCCAAATTTGTAAAAGTTACACTTCCTCAAGGAATTTCAGTAATGTGTAACAACTGGTCTAAATGGAGATTGGAACAGTTTAGATATTTTTATTTGGTTTTATCTTAAATAGGAACAACTGTAATGATTTCTCAAGAGATCAAGGATGGTTTTTATAAATGGGCTTGATACTTGCATAGTTAAGTTACACTGGAAGAAAAAGAAATATTTAATATATACAACAATAAATTTCGTACTCTATCATGTTTTATCTTTCAAAATCAAACATGTAGCTATTTTTTTCCTGCTGTGGTGTTAACCTAGTAGAAACATCTGAGTAAACGCAGCAGCGTTTGCACATGTAGAAGTAGAACGAGTAGACTAGTAGACACTATAGCTAACTATAGGAAAATGTGTGGGGTGCCCTGATGTCTGGCATGTTTCCCATGTGGCATACAAATTAGTTATGTATATTGTGACTTATGAAAGCTTTATCTCCAGTATAGAAACTTACATCTGCTATCGATTTTTAAAGTTTACTATTTCTTGATAAGCCATTTCACAAATGAATGCTGAGATTTCAGTAGATATTGAAAGGATTTTTTAATTGTTTCTTCTGGAGAAGAAGATAATGTCCTCTTTGTATGATGCCAATTCCTAGCATTGGTAATTTAGCTCTGTTCTTGTTATTTAAGTAACTGTTCTTTCTCATGCTGTCTCGTAATCTGTAGAAAGGCACAAGCAGATACAGAGGAGAGTCACACACAGGGCATACTAACAGGATCTCCAACTTTCCTTGTTTCCCTGAGTTCTAGAGACCTCAGATTTGTGGATCTTCAGGAAAAATGTTGAAAGCTTTTAATGGAGGTTTGAATAATATTTTGTTTATTTAGTAACTAGAGATAACCTGAAAGCTACTTTTTGGGGGGCAATTCTAATATAGGTTTTTTTTTTTCTTTTGGGATATAGTTAGTATGCATAAAGCACTGCTCCTGTTTTGTGTTTATGGGAATGTTTCAGTTGACTCTTTGATTTGTTTGAAAAAAATGTATCTTGAAAGTGTGCAGGTAGTGATGATGTTAATGTAGGTAAGCACTTAGGTGGACTTCTGTGATGATTCCTCAGTTTTTTCCACTTAACACCTCTTTTGACTTAAATTGGATGGGTCGATGTCTGGTTTTAAAAGCTGCAGAATATTATACTGACTAGTGAGTAGGTGAAAGTACTGTAAGAGTTCATCTTCCCTGTCCCTCACTGATGAAGCTGAATCAGCATGGTTCTACTGAAGTCAGTAGAGGAGCACACATCTGCTCCAGCTAGGGATCTTATCCTGTAGTTAAACTGAATTCTGTTCCAGGTTTTACTGTAGACAACTTTTTGTGACACATTACAGCTGAAATTTCTGGATCATCCACAGCTGGAAATCCAGGGAAGACTGTAAAGATGCCTAGATAATCTTCTGAAGTAGAAAACTTCTCATTTCCTTGACTTCTTCCCCCCACCCCACCATATATAATGTTTGTAGTAATACTGCACCATGATTTAGCGAGTGGTAGAAAATCCAAGTGTAGAATTTTTGGGGCTGTGCTATCACATCAAGCACTTGGTTACCTTCACTTTTTCTTAACTCCATTTTAAACACCTGCTTGTCCAGCTGTTGCCTTGCACAATGATTTCTTGCTTTTGAAGCCTTTAAGGTAAATGACGCATTTTTGTTGGAATACTTGATTTGAAGACAAGTGTCTGCACAGTAAGCATTGACAAACACTTGGAATATAACATGGCAATGCATCCTGGATAGAGGAGATATGAAAGGGAAATGATACAATTCTCTATTGGAATAACATAAATAATGTGCCATTCATTTCACTAGTGATAAGCAGAATATAGTGTTGCTCATCACAAAGAATTTAAATTGAGTATACTTTTAAATGATGATGAAAGTCTCCTACATTAGGAATTTCTTGCATTCAGTAACTAGTAATTCTAATATATATGTAAAAGAACTAGGTTGACATAAATTCTGTAAATTGTGGAGAAAGAGAGGGGAAAGTCTCATCTTCAGTGGACACACAAAAATTATAAATACCTTAGGGCATAAAGGAGAAAATTATTTGTGTGGATAATGATCATTTCACAAAGAGACCCGTACCTGCTCACCCCTAGTTTTCCTGGACATGTGTAGTGGAAAGCCATCAACTGCTTCAAATCTATCAGGCTCAGATCTCTTTGCACCAGTGCAGCCGTTGCAATGAGGGAAAACCTGTCCTGAAGCGAAAGGGTAGCGTTGATGTTAAGAAGCAATGGTTACAGACCAGCTATGAGTACATATGTGTTGGAAATTACATAAATGCTTTAACCATCAAGGAAGTGAAACTATGGGGCAATATTTTAATAGGGAGATAGAGGGAATGCACAGCAGTTAGTGTGATGTGTTTAGGAACATGAAATATTTGCTTACTGTACCAGGAAATTGCTTCAAAACCAAGGAGCATCACCTAGTCCATGCTTTTACTCCTACTGAGCAAAGTCCTTTTTCATAACCTCTACAAGTTAAGTTTCCACCAGGTTCTGGAGGATCTCTTTCTCTCCAGATCCTGTCATCTTTTCCTCCCAGGAGAGGGGAAATGGTTCCACAGAGGCTGTTTAGTAAGTAAATATTTAAGAAATTAATAGTACTATTGTAAGGTCTTTTGCACTGTCAAGCTAAAGCAAATAGGGTTTGGCAATATCCAGCTGAATACTGAGTTACTGGGAATATGCAACAAGATTGCTATTAGAATTCTCCTGCCGTGAAAGAGAATGGTGATGGATGCCTGAATCTTTTGGGTACACTGAAAATTCTTACAAAATGTAGCTTCTGCACTGTTAGATGGGCAATCCCTATGGATTCAAGAAAGAAAGAATCAAATATGAAAGTGAAGTATGACGGTGTCTGTGCTGGAGGTGGCAATGTCATTATTTCAAGAAAGCAAGAGAGGTTCTGCAGGCTGCTGGCTTGGGGAGTGCGCGTGCCGCAGGGAGGGACACAGAGTGCCGTTCCTTGTGGCATCATTCAAGCGTTGGGTTTTCTTTGGTGTGAGGATTGTTTTGGTGTTGTGGTTTTTTTTTGTTTGTTTGTTTTGTTTTTTTTTTTAGGGAGAAAGGTTGAGCATTAATTTAGTTTGATTTATCTCAGGTACTCAAAACACCTAGACCCCTGGATTGTTTAGCCATTAAATCTTTGATGTACTAATGCCAAAAGAAAGCATTGAGTAAATCATGAGACCACAAATGTAAAGTTATACTTGGGCTATTTCTGTGGCTTAGCTTTAGCCAGCTTGTCTTTTCTGTTTTATATTATTTTAATGCACAAAATCAAAGGGAGATGTCTTGGGTTTTTTTCCTAATACTGTTGCTAAAAGTGGAAATTCTTTGTTTAAAGGAGCTCAGGACATTGAGACTGTGTTAATTCTTTCAGAGCTCCTTTTACATGCAGTGTTAAACATTGTTAGAAAAAAATCATGGCTCAGCAGTGATATTAATTTGAAATAAATTCCAGAGAACCAGATTGCTACCTGAAATGAAGAAGGCTACAGTGCGTGTATGAAAATACGTTTGTAAATGTGACTTTAAGGCAAAAATTAAACATATTAGTTAAAGAATTATCAGTTCTTTTGTCTCTCATTACCCTTGGTCACTTTCACCTGAATGAAGTGATTATAAAATACTAATATTTTGTTAGCTAGCATCCCCTATTCATATACAGATGCATAAATGTGTGCGTAAAAATTCTTGTCTGTTGACTCCAAAGTCAGCTAGATCTAGTCTGTTAGGCAACTTCACCAATGATATATACAGCTAATTTATTCTTCCATCCCCACTAATGCAAAATAGGTTGCATTTTATTAGTTTCAGTTCAAAGCAGCAATGAGAAAAACTACTCTTAGTAGATTTTTGGTTCTTTCTGATTTTGTTTTCCCTCCAAATAAGCAGAGATTATTTCTACTTTGATGTTGTATCTAGCATCTTATTATGGCTCTAGGTATTGAACATCTGGTTTGAAACACTGTAATAATCCTGCAAAACTGGTGTAGTGCTGCTTTTTTTAAAAACAAACAACAACCCCCCCCACACACACACAAAAAAAACCCCCAAACAAACAAAACAAAACACCCAAACAACAAAAGGAACAAACGGGATGGCAAGCTGAATTATGAGCCCACAGAGTTAGGTACTGCTGTAAGAAGTGGGAGGGAATAACTGAACCAGCTAGTTGACTAACCACTTCCCTTCATTGTTGCTTTTAATATCAGAACAGCCTTGCTAGCCTTCTAAACCACCATGAGTTACATAAACAAGACCATGTTCGCTCTAACTGGTAAGTTCCTTTCATTTAAGATCTAAACTGAAAATTGAATTGGAAGTGATCCTCAGTGATTAAAATTTGAGTAAGATGTATTGCTTTGTGTTATTTTTTCATAATCGTAAAATATGTGATGCTATGAGTTGTTCATAGTAAAAAATCTAGACAGTCACATTCCTGCCTTTGCAACAAACTTTGTGCATGGTCAGAAGGGTATATTCCCTTGACAAATTACAAGCTAACTACCAAAATAATAGTAATAACAGTTGAAAAGCCAAGGTAAGCCCATAAGGTCTTGAAGGTGGTTTAACTGATGGGTTTTGAATGAGTTGAAAAGTGAATTTCCATGTCCCTCCCAAATACTGTATCTTAGACTGTACTGTCCTTCACAAGCTGAAGCCATCTATGTTGGTTGCTATTGCTACTTGGTGGTTGGGAAATTCTTGTTTCATGGTTTCTGTTGCAGGTCCTGTTAATAATAATTATTGTAGTTAAAAATCCTAAATAATAGGCTAAATAAGCAAATATTTTTCCACTAGTTTAACTTCTAAATACACTAGATAACCTGAAATGAAGTAGTCTTACACTGGAGGTGTATAGTTAAGGCTAAAATAAGTTGGTTTTACAGTCACTGTACTCAAAACAACCCTGTCAATCCGCCACAAAATCTGTGTGAAGTTCAAGCCTGGTGCCTCAGCAGCAGTATGACTGAAGGTTCTCGCCTGTCCTTACTGATCTGAATGGGAGTTAGACTGGATTCTTAGTATGCGGCCAAAAGTTGTAGTAGGGGTTTCAGCTGTTATAGCTATTTCTTTTTGTGTTATTGATAATGTGTCTGTGATGTGGCTAAATATACCCCAAAACTAGGGAAGGGCACATCAGTTCAGAATCTGTTTTATAGCATTGTTCATGGAGTGGGATGCGCTAACTTCTGTTGTCAGTATATTTCTTTGCTTGAAATGTATTAGCAGCTTTTTAATGATAATTTTCCTGGCAAAACCAACCCCAAACAGAAGACAAACAAACAAAAAAAAAAAAACAGGGAAGACATCGCAGAAAAGTTGACAATGCATTTTAGGTTCTTCAAGACATGATGTTCAACGCCTTAATTTTATTTTATTGCAAGCTGTCTATTCACATTGATACTTCATAGTTTCTACAACGTGTATTTGCAAAGTGACTTCTATGTTTTCTGCTCATATTTGTCTATTTACTTTTGAAAGACAAAAAAACATTAAGTCAAATGTTTCAGGACTTTCATGAGGTTGATAAAAATAAGGTTTTGAAATTACTATGGTTTCATTTATATTCTCATACTGAAAAACAGTAGAAGTAATTACATTTGAATCTTGCACAAGGAAATGTGGTGGACTGTGGAAAGTTCATCTAGGAGACACCTTGTGCTTGCCACCACTCTTGCCCTAAAATATGGATGCATCGTAATGAAAAGGCTTTCACATAATTTATCTTTAATAATGATGTCTTTGGAGAGCCATCAAGTAAAAACAACAAAAAAGTCCTGTAAGGAAAAAAAAAAAAATCTAATAGTAGTGAATAAGTTAGAGTAGTAATAGCTGCAGAGTGTGTTGCATTTTGAGGTCATCCATATCCCTCATTGGAGCAACATGAAGGTAATTATCAAGTAATTTGTTCTTACTGAAGTGACAAACAAAATAAGGTTGTTTTGCAGAGATCTTTACCCTTAATATTGCCCTCTGCTTCTTTACACCAAAGTTTATTATTGCTGTTTTTTTACCATATTCCCAAGCTACAGGATATCCTCCTGGAATTCATCAAATTTTTCCCTCATTTATATCAACCAACAAATTTCACCACTTCATTCTTCACTGCACTGCAGTGTCTGATGCTGGGTCCTCAGCAAATCTACACTGTTCTTAAAAGTTTTATTGGGCCTGTGACAAGATGCACGTGCGTTAGGGATTTGGTCAATGCTGCTTTCATTTGCAACTGAACTAGAATTATGCAAATATACAATCATTCCAGCTTTTATTAAAACAAACAAGCCAACGAAACAAAACCAGCCTTATCCTTTTCCCCCTCCACCTAGACCTCTGAGCAACGCAACTACCGCAGCCCACTCTCCAGATCTCTGGGAGAAGCTCCCAGGTGTCTCCTCGATGCCTAGAGAAGGCAACCCCACAATGGGAGCACTGGTTAGATTCTCTTTCCTCTCCCAGGTGCCATTTCTGGGAACGTAACATGTTTTATACTCTGTCAGACCTGGCAGAAATCATTCTATGAATTCAAAAGTTATTGTGATGAGGGCCTAACGGGTAAGTTTCATTTCCTTAGGAAACCAGGCTAAAAATAAGTTTTCAGCTCTTCTGTGTGCAGAGGAAATATTTTTAAATGTTATACCAAATTTGTTGCAAAATGGGAGGCAAAAAGTGATTGTTTTAAAAATACGACATCTTAGCCAAATAGTGTGGGGGACCTGTTTAATTTTTGAAGTATTGAATTGTCAGTAATTTTTCCTCTTCTCTCTAGCACTCAGATATTAGTTCTGTTTCTGAGGCCATCTCTTTCTGGTTTTAGAAATAGCTGTTGTGGCTTAGAAGTCTTGAAATTTAATTATTAGTGTTATCAGAGCCTAACCTCTGGGACTCCAAAGCTGTCCAGTGTTTCACACCAGTGTCCCCAATCCAGTGTTTCATCTCAAAGCAATTATTACATTATCTGTTCCAAAATTTGTGGTGCTAATAGTCATAACAAGTGTATTGTTATATTGTCATATTAACTGTTCAATTGACTGTCACTGAAATTAATGAACTTCATTGGATTCTGAATATTTGGGGGGAGGAATTCTTTCAAGCCACGACACCTACTTTTTTGAGATCTGTCTTCAAGTACGGGTTACTGTTAGCAGTCTTCCTCCTCTAGTTCTTTTTTTTCTCTTGCAGTTAGCTGTAAGTGAAAGGGTGTGCAAACAAATGTAAAATAATTCTAGGGTGACTTTTTCTGTGCTGTCTTTGCTATGCGGCGTTAATGTTACGGAAGAGGTTGCAGTACACCCCTACCACCTCCTAGATAATTTTTTCTAGTTTAAACCCGTACTGTTTCTGAATCCATAACACAGACAAAATAATGTTACAAAAAGGCAGGTCATGTCTTGAAATTGAACTTCTGACTAGCAGATGTGTAGCATTCAAAGTAGTCTTTGGTTACTGTGGGGTTTTATACATTAAATATAATGCAAGTCAGCATACTGTGTATGATCACTGCTCTGAGTAGATAGAATATTTTAAATAATGTTTCTTAAATCTGATCCCATAATACTTCTATAGGTGGGAGGAGGTCAGAAGGAGGAATGGGGAGGGAGGGTCTTTAATATTTCACTGTCTATGTAGTTGTTTCTGAAGGCACGTGGAAGAAATTAAGCTATCTAGGATTTCACAGTTTATAGAAGATACTTAGGAGCTCCATCGGAATGACTCTGTGGCAATTGCACATTTCCTTTGCTTCATCTGTCTGTAATCTCCCTCCCCATCATCGGTGTTTGGAAGGTCCACCCTGCATTTGTCATCTTCTGTAGTTACTGCGGAGAGCAAATGATACGTGGGTCATGATTAGAATTTTGTATCATTTCCATGGTGCGCTCCCACCTTCAGTGCCTGAGCATGTAAGGAAACGTAAGTTCAGTCATGTTTAGAATAAAGGTGGGGTTTGATATTTTCCAGCACCTTTTTTTAATCCAAAAGGTTATGGTTTGGTTATGAGGCCCAAATTAGTCAGGTTTGTAGAGTTTGTGGCTTGTAGGAAGTAGTAAAATTTTAGAGCTTCTCTGAACCTTCTAAGTTGCTTCCTTTCTATCTCAGATAATGTCAGCACAACACTCTGGCAGTTTCAAGAGTTAATAGAGAATTTTGACTAATACAATTTGCTGAGGAGTATGATTGATTTTAGTTGATCCAGTTTTCCACCCAGTGTTGGTGGAAGATGAAATGGAACAGAATTATTTTGAATAGCATACAGGAATTCTGTAGAAACAGTTTCAAATGTCAAATAATGACTTGAGAATATTTTAATAGAGGCTGGAAAACATTTGTCCTGTTTGAGTTTCTGTCTAGAATGGCACCTCTTGTGTCATAAATATTGGTAAGCAATTTTATTCTCAATCATAATGTTTTCATCAAATATTCTTGTATGAGGCATGATCATTACACATCTGTATTTCAAAGTAGAGGAAGCAGGAAAGCATACTCATTGAGAAAGATTAAAAAGCCTTGTACTTACAGCTGGATTTGATGTACTATTGCAATGAAACAGCAGATGCTGACAATTATTGTCACTATGACCGCTCTTTAGTGCTGTTACATTTTTCAAATTCTGCTCAGCTCGCTAATTTGATACTCTTAACCAAGGCTGTTACTAGAGCTCTCTTATTTCATTATTTATAATTACTTCTGGCTTTGTAAATGAAAACAATGCTACTGCTGATTCTGTAATTTATAATCCTGGCAATTGTAGATTTTCATTAACTTATTTCTCAAATCTTTGTTGAGCAAAAGATTGTTACTGCTGCTGATTATTTAAGAAATGGTTGTATGACTCGGGAAGTTTCTTTTTTTTTCTTTCATATGGGATCTACTTGCAAATTCTATGGATTTTGTACAAATGAGACATAGAGATTGCAGGACTGAATACATGGTTTTCATACAGCAGAAAATAGTCACTGAATAAATAATTTGGAACTAAATAGTACAATTTGTTGAATATATGTGAACAGCATTATTCATTTCATGTTTGGTATTATGATTCCAGGTCCTTTCATATCTGTCTTCATAGGGAGAGAAGAAAAAAGATCCATAAGCAAACTATTTTAGGCAGATGAACACAGTATTTAAGAATAGCAAATCTCTGAATTTTAAGGTGTGAGGTCATAAGTATGTTTTGGAGAAAGCAACCATTTTTTACTCTTACAGATTTCTGTTTGCAGATATTCTAGCAGGATTGCTAGCTTAGTCTAACATGATGATTTGAAAGGATGAACTTTTATATCAAAACGTATAGCGAAGTGGGAGTAAAGTTTTGAAATTATGCCAGGAGAATCTTTGACTGACAGATGAAGATTTTTCTTATGAATTTTTTCCCTTGTTGTAGTGTTTTCCCAGACTGTGAAGAAGATTTTAGACTGTGAGAACCAGATTTATCCTTTTATGTACTCACTCTAAATTGCTGGATTTAGAAATGTTACATACAGTTAAGTGCTGTTAATAAATTGGCAAAAATTCTAAAGAATATAATCTTTTCTCAGACATGTATTTGCCTGAAAAAGCCATGCAGTATTTATGGTTTATAACCAAAACCTTCTCTCTACTGTTGTGCATGTCTGCTAAGAATACTTAGTGTGGAGAGTGAATTAGGAGAGCTACTTTATTTTCTGTGAAGGCGTGGCAAAACTTAGAGTATGCCTGCTCAAGACTATTCTTCCTTAAGTTAGTTATTTGCTAATCTTGTGCTTGAACGCATATTTGTAGACCAGAACAAATGTGTGGAAGCCTACATAATATTTTACAATACCATGTGCCTTGAATTAATTTACAGTAAGTTACTTGAGGGAAGAAATATGGAATAATTCCAGAATTTTACTTGGGCTTAAAAATGAAATGTTATGTTCTTACTATGTGACTCTGAGACACATAGCTAATAGTCATGTATAGCCTACAGGTTATGGATGTAAAGAAAATAAACAAACCAAACCTTCACTTGACAGTAATGTTGTGTTGTATATGTAGGTAGGATCCTCTCATTTTTTTGAAACTAGATGATCTTTAAGGTCCCTTCCATCCCAAACCATTCTGTCATTCTGATTTTTGAAGAACTCTTTTCCTTCAAGTGCGCTTCACTGAGAATCTGTTCCCTCTGCAAGATAGCATCCTAGACTCTGACATAGGTTTTATGCAATTATATGAGGATTTTGGTTACCTACTGTCTTATTTACAAGGAATTACATTAAAAAGGTGGCAGGCTATATGCATGCAAGTGGCAGTATATATTTGAAAGCTGGAGAGGGACTTTTTACAAGGGTATGTAGTGATAGGACAAGGGGGAATGGCTTTAAGCTGAAAGAGGGTACATTTAGATTAGATAATAGGAAGAAATTCTTCACTGTGAGGGTGGTGAGGCACCGGAACAGGTTGCTCAGAGAAGCTGTGGATACCCCATTTCTGGAAGTGTTCAAGGCCAGGTTGGATGGGGCTTTGGGCAACCTGGTCTAGTGGAAGGTGTCCTTGCCCATGGCAGGGGGGTTGGAACTAGACGATCTTTTAAGGTCCCTTCCAACCCAAACCATTCTATGATTCTATTTTATTACACTTTCCATAAGACACAGTAGCTTATTTGACAAGCTATTTTCTTGTCGAGAATTTTTCTTTATTCTCATATAAACCAAAAAGACTCCTCCAAAATTATAGACCAAACCGTCCAAATTATAGACCAAAACAACCCCTCCAAACCCATGAACAATTGAAAAAATACCTTTCATTTATGTGAAGCTCTTGCTGAAGCACAGTTTGCAGGAGTTTGGATATAGAGCATTACTAAGCTGCTTTTTGGGGCGGTAAAGGCGCAACTTCCCTTTGGGCCTTTTTAAGTCTCACCTGGTTCAGGAAACTACTTTGGCTCAATTTTCAGGACCAAAGTACAGTACTGTACTCCCTAGCAAGTTACCCACTTCTTTCCATCCCATTTTAATGAAAATAAGTCATATTTCACATATTTTGTTTTCAGATTCAGCTGCTTCCAGTCGTCAGTACCTGATCAGTAATACTTCATCAAAATTCATAATCTTAATTCTGCACTTATAGCTGTAACATCAGTAAGTCAATATGTCCTTTTTAGACAGATGTGAGTTTATTGTTTCCATGCTGCAAACAGCTGGATGATGATTCTGTCGGCATCCTGAGACTACAGAAAGCTGTGTTGGTAGTATGCCCAAGCTAATAGAGCTTATTTCTTAGCAGCAAGGATTCAGTGCTGTCCTAATTGCAGTTAAAACAGCTTTCAGTTCGCCCGGGAGGCAGGCAGAGTTTTATTGCATATGCCTTCAGAGAGGTTAATGGCATTGCCATTTAAATCCATGGCAACTCCTCCCTTCCGTACCCATCCCCAAACATATACTTTGTTTCTTAATTTTGAATTTCTCAATTAGGCTTCAGACTAATGATTGGGAAGCACAGTCTACTGAAGAGATTTTTAGTTCGTGAATTTGCAATGTTACGTGCAGTACAGGACAGTACATACCGACCAGTGCCGTTTGCCTGGAACCTGAAGTGAGAACTGGCTCTTCTGAAGTTGGGCAGCAAAGCTACTTCACCTTCAGTTTAGTTCGTACCTTCACTTTCTTTCCCCATGGTGCCTCATTCTCAGTCACAGCTATTCAAAGATGTAATAAGCCTGTTGTAAATAAAAACAGGAAAAACCCTCCCTATCTTGCTTATTCATTTTCTTCCAAACAAATAACATATTCCTAAAGTCTAAATATGCCTGACCATTTGGATCCGGGGATGTTTTGATGTCAGAAAAAATTAAATATTAAACAAGTCAATCTTTGTGAAGTTAAACAACTATATATGCAAATGAAGTCATTCATCTAATTAAAATTCGGTTGGTTATTAAAACCTGAATTAAAATGACAGTGAAAGAACAGCCTCAGGTGTATGACTGTGCATTTTAAAGTGCTACATTTAATGTTTATGCAGCAGGGTTTTATATTTTAGAAAGTGATTAGCACCTTGGCTGTACTGCTTTCAGGAGATTTTTTTTTTTAACAGTGCATAAGATTTCAAGATTTTGTTTCAACAATTGACCTACTTAGAAAAAAAGTTCTGATTAGTGCATGTAATATACTCCCTCAGTTTTGGAAGTGCCTTTGGTTAATGTATTGTAGAGAAAAGTAATCTCATCTAGGAGCGTAAATGGACCCTGTCACATTTTAAGATATAGATTTTTTTTTTTCCCCTTCTATTTCCTATGCCTAATGTAGTTCTCAGATACAGCCCTGTTTAATGAATCCACATTCAACTGGCGTGCTTTACCGTTAGCTTAATTCTGTTTGCATACAAATTCTTTTCTTTCTTGGCTGATTAAAAAGAATCTCTCCCTTTGAAGTCAGGTGGCACAAACAGAGCCTAACAAGTTGTTTGTTACAAAATTAAGCTTTTGATTACTACTCATTTTCTGAGTTAGGTAAAGCACTTTGTATTTAGCAGGGCATAAACAGCTGTGTCCCCAAAAGACAAAGGTGACTGATTACCATGGGTGATGCTTCTAGGTAGGGAAAAACCTCTGGACAAGCAGAACACGAATTAGAGGGTTGCCTTCCATCTAGACTGCAGTGAGAGCAGGATAGTTTGGAAGGAACTCCATGGTTCCCATTTCTTTCTTTACCTGCCTTCCCATGAAGTGGAGCATTTGTTAATGGAATTGTTGAGGGAGTTCCTAAATACATCTCACTCCAAGTAGTCAATAGCTGCAGGAAAGGCAGTGCTACCCTGAACATAAATTTCAGCACTAAGAGTTGGCAGTTCTTCCATCTCTTGCCTTGAATTTCAGGGCTTACAAGAGGAATAATTCATGTATTTAAAATACATATCTAAAAAAAATAAATCTTCTGTACTGCTTCAACTGGGACTTATAGACTGGCATTGGTGAGTGGCACCTGACTATTACTGCCATAATTTGCCTGAGAATGAGGATGCATAGATCCCAGTTGGTGGGTAGATCATGTAAAGAGTCATAAAGATTTATGTAATGAATTCTTGAAGGTGCCTTTTGTAATTAAAAGTAACCTTCATGGCTTTGTGGCTTTAGAGGCTTATGAAAGCTGCAAAAGTACAAACTTAATTTTTAATGGTTTGGGATTCTGCCCAACCTCTTTCGGAATTCAGGTGGCAGATTCGCTTATAGCAATGTGATGTAAAGAATGTGATGTAAATGAGCCCAAATGATGAACATGTTTAATACCAAAGCTAGACCGAAGGCTTAGAAAAATGGAGTAAGGCAAAGTTAATGGAGTAAAGTAAAATGCTATCCTCTTAGAACAATACTATCACTTGAGTCTTTGGTCTGAATTTTCCCTGAATCATAAGTAACAATTCTAAACAAATAAAGCATTGCAGGCAGCCCCGTGCTTTGTCCTCTGTGTTTAACTGGTGTGTAACTTTGCCATTTCCCCTGGGCACCCACAGGTCTTGGGTTTGTATCCTGCTGACTGATCTCTGTTTCTTTTCTTTCCAACATCAGCTTAAATACATTTTCTTACATATTCTGTGCAGTGCCTACAAACTTTTTCCATAAATCTTTTAATGATAAGAAATACCTTTTTAATAACACATTAATTCTAATTTGTAACAGTTAAAAAGAAAAGTATTTTCCAGTGTTGCATACAATAGATTTTTTCTTACCAAGTCAGAAGATTCAAAGTTGATCTATTTGTACTTTTGATATAGCTGTATATTTGTGTGTGATGAAGAAATACTTTTAAAGGTTTCTAGATCATGCTCCCAATATCATGTTTCTAAGAATGCCATCTTTCAGTTTTTTTAAAGATGGTTGATAGCGATCGTACATAGATTTTGTATTTTTTCCTCAAAGTTACTTCTTGTGCTACTGTGAACAGAGTCAGATGGCAAACGTTTATCAGCTCTTATGAGAGCTGTCTTAATCACACCAAATGTCTAGAAGCCTGCAGAGAAGAGGTTTTATTTTTTGTTTGCCCTCTTTCTCCTTCATTCCTCTTCATGTATTGACGTAGATAAGGAATGCAATACTGGATTACAGTTATTCATACATCTTAATATGTGACATCTGTGTTTGACTAATACTTGTCTGCACTGCTCGGAAATCCCAGAACAGTCTTACGAATTTGGTCATTCACACCATAGACCCATTCCCTGCTTGGTTACAACAAAGAATGGAACGCTCTTTCCTAAATAGGGCCATTCTGTCATTCCACTTTGTCTTAATCATTTCTACCATACTTAAAAATACCACTTCAGCATAACTTCTTATGTTTTCTTCCCCAATCTAATTGCCTTTAATGGGAATTGATATTTTAAATTACTGTCATTTGTTCATAAACTTGACAGCAAGCAACAAAAAAGTCTTATCTGATTTGGAGAAGTAAATGAGCACAGTGCCGAACCATTTAAAATAGTATTACTTGCTTCATATTTATATTACAAAAATATTCTGAGCAATGCAACTATTTCCTGGATTTTCCAAGATGGCTACTTTAGTGAAATAATTTGTCATTTACTAAAACTGTGTGTTTTCTCTAATAGATTAACTCAGTCCAAGCCAACAGCAGTGAAGTACGTGAATTGGTGTCCAGGTGTCTGAAGGACTAGCTAATTACATCTTGACTCTTGTAAAATCATCTTCAGTAATAAATGTCTAAGTGTCAGGCTTTCAGAGAAAATTTTTTTCATGCTGTAGGTAGGGATTTTTCTAAATGTGGATCCATGCAGCTATTGCAGTGATTTGTTTAAAAAAAAAATAATAAAATTGGCGCATGAGTTCCATAATTATTTATTATAATGCCACTTCAGCATTGAGTTGCATTTTCATAAAGCAATTCGCACAACTGAAGAAGAGTGAAATATTGTAAGAACCATCTCAGTGCTGCCAAACCCACTTATTTTTGATTTATTGGGGTTTTATAGTACAAGATAAAGATTACAGTGAAAGCAGGTAAAGAAGTTGGAATTTACATAAAAATTTTCTTTACATTGACCATATCGAATTTGTGTGTGTCTGGGTTCAGTGGTGTGAACGGTCATTTTTACTCCCTGCGGTATTTCACAATATAGCTACTCTTACTTTTTTACATAATTTTTTCTATCTGTAATTTCTTTTGAGTTCAGATCTGTAAATTAAATGTTAAATTGATACTAAATTATTTCAATGACTATACTAACAGTCTAAAAAATAGATTACTGCAATAACACACTCAGTTGTTTTGTAAACTAATTTATTAGGCATGTATTTATTTGTCAGAAGTCGAGACCTGAACTTTGTATGGAGGGCTTCTCAATAATTTAAAATTTATTAAAAGTGAAATAAACCAACTAGGAAAGTCTAAATGACCACCTATGACAACTCATGTTGAAATCTATGTACTCTGCTGTCTTAAATGCCTGTGGAATGTTTACAGAATTATTTGTTACACAACCTTTTTTTTTGTCAGCATTGTCAGGAGTAGAGAAAGGAGAAGGCTGAAAAGATGCATTTCTAAAAGAAAGGGCATTGTTTGCAGAACTATGTATGTTTTATGTACGTTTGTGTAATGACTACATTGTTCTTATTATAATTATTTTCTTCATGTAGTCACATATCTATCAAGTTGTTATTCCTGTTTGAACACAGATGCCAAAATGGTGGCTGTCTGTGAGACTTTTTTTATAAAGGTAATGATCTGCTTATGTCCCTTCAATGCAAAATGAGATTTGAAGTAGTTGATTTTGAGTGTATGGTTAAAGTACTTTGTATGCATATGCTGTCATATTCTTTTTCCAGATCATCATAATAGTGTAGTAGCGTAAGTGCGTAATGCAGAAAGATATTTCTTCAGAAACAGGAATGCAATTCATTCATTATATATGCAAATTTTGATCACGTTAATTTCTTGGTCTGGCTTACTGCACTTGTAGCATATGCTGGCAATAACAGTTCCTATATTAAGTGCCTGTATTTTCTTTTCCACATTGACATTTCAGGTGCCTACAAAGTACTGATACTGGTAAATAAACAAAAATCATAAATTATGACTGCCGATGGCTTTTCAAGTCATGGACTCACGCAGTGAAAAGAAACAAATACAGTATTGGAGTGTCCCATAGTAGAAGTATGTTGCACAGGCTCCCACAACAATCGTCTCTTGAACAAAGCATTCAGTTGCTTTGGTCTCGATGGTGGGTCCTTGCAACAGTGTCTTCAGCTGGATTGTGTGAGCCTCCCCAAAACACGGTTCCACTGAATTCTTATAACCCAGATGATTTGTGGCCCTTTGTGACCTCTAGCATGTGCGTGATCCGTTGCTATAGAATATCTTCAACTACATACAAATCATCACTAAATAATCTTAACTACAAAGATTGTATGTGACCATTTCTGCATCCCGAGGAACAATTTACTATTTGCAAGTGTGTAACGTATTTACAATTTGGTTAAATCTGCTGCAGAAACTGCCTGAGTGTCTCTCTGGAATGGCCAGACACTCCATTCAAAATGTTAATCAGCACATTGAAGCAGATGAGTTTGTCAAGGCACAGCAGGACCTGCCTGGGAGAATCATTAGAACTGTCCAAAATTCCCCCATGGCAAGCTCCTTTAGGAATTAGTCAAATATTTAAGTATTTGCGACTAGAGTTGCAAATAAGTCCTTTTATCTCACCTCTGTAGAGAACTACCTGGAGAGTTCCTGGTATACCCAGGGAATTAATGACTTGTGTGCACACCGGCACAGGCCTGATACCAAGCTACATCACAATTAAAATAGATATGGTACTGGAGAGAAGAGGGGTCAAGAAAAGTTGGTTGATTTTCTTTTTTTTTTTTCCTAAGGATCTCCTTCTCCAGCCTCAGCAACAATCCATCCTGATGGCTAGACAATTAAGCAAAAGTGCTAGGAGGCCTACATGTGTTGACCAGGAGTTCCTAACAAAAACTGGGCATAGAAAGGAAGCATACATGAGGTTGAGGCAGGGACAGATGACTTTAGAAGAATAGGGAGATACCAGATTAGGAAAGCCAAAGCTCACTTGGAGTTGAATCTGGCAGGGGATATTAAGAACAATGAGAAGGGCTTCTGCAGGTGTATTAGCCTCAAAAGGAAGACTAGAGAAAATGTGAGCCCATTACTGAATGGCACAGGGAATCTGGTGACAGGGAACATGGAAAAGGTTGAGGTATTCGATACTTTTTTCACCTTTGTCTTTATTGGTAAAACTGACCTTCAGGAATCCCAGGCCCGTAGTACCAGCAGGAAAGTCTCAAGCACTGCAGACTGACCCTCAGTAGAGGAGGATCGGGGAACTGGAACAAACTGGACACTTACAAGTCCATGAGAGCTGAAGGGATGCACCCATGAGTGTTAAGAAGTCTGACTAATGCCATTATGAAGGCCACTCTTGGTTATCCTTGAAAGGTTGTGGTATTTGGGAGAGATTCCTGAGGACTGGATAAAGCAAACATCATTCCTGGCTTCACAAAGGACAAGAAGAAGAAGAATATAGAGAACTACAGGCTGGTCATCTTCAACTTGATCCCTGGGAGGGTGATGGAGCAACTAATCCTGGAATCGCTTCTAAATGTACGAAGGGAAAGAAGGTGATTGGGATTAGTCAGCAGGGGTTTATGGAAGCAGAGTCATGCTGGACCAGTCTTCTGCAATGAAATCACTAGCAAAATGGATGACCAGAGAGCAGTGGATGTTGTTTCTCTCTGCTTCGCTAGGGCTTTCAGCACTGTCTCCTATAACATTCTTGTGGATGAAGTGATGAAGTATGGATAGATAAGTGAACAGGGAGATGAGCTGAAAACTGGCTGAGCTGCCAGGCTCAAAGGCCTGCAGTCTGCAGCCCAAGGTGCAGCTGGAGGCCAGTAACTGGTAGAGTGCCCCAGGAGTTGGTAACTGTTGTCAGTACTGCTTAAAAGATGCATTAAGGACCTTGACAGGTTGGAGAAATGGACCAACAGGAATCTCATGCAGGACTTTGTATTTCTCATTGTTGAAATTCAGCCTGAGGATGAACAACCACATGCACCAATACTGTTTGCGGGCCAACTGGCTGGAAAGTAGCTCTGTAGAAAAGGACCTGGGGGTTCTGGTTGACAAGCTGAACAAGAGCCAGCAATGTGCCCTTGCATCAAGGAAGGTCAACAGCATCTTGGGCTGCATTAGGCAGTTTGCTAGTCAGATACGTTGACTCTGTTTTGAGAAGAGTTCAATACATGGTATTTTGAACAACATTTAAATATCTATATAAGCAGATCTTTTTGAAGATACAGCTGAGACACAAACATGCTGGCCTGTATGTTGTTTTAGTCCCCTTAGCTGCTTTTAAAAAATTTATTTAAATGAAATACACAGCTATAAGCAGCTTTTGCAAGAGATTAATCTGACCGCTTTCAGGAAAATTAAGCTTTTTTGATTTAGTTATATTTTCCTTTTCTCTTTCTCCCTCAAATATGATTCTCAAAAAATGTGTAAGAATGAATAGATTTAACAGAAAAACAGTATTTGCTGGAAGCTGCAAAAACAGATTAGCTTTAAGTGTGTTTTTCAAGATCTGCGTTACTGGACAAGTTACAGTTCAGCAGCAAAACCCATGCCATTTCTTGTACTGTCTATTATAGTGATATATTGGGATAAGGCTCATCTAACATACCACTTCCATAACTTGAAGGTCAAATCCTGCTTCCGTGGACTTTATGGTGTGTACTATAGATTCTGTCTTTCTACAGTTATTGGAAATGAAAACACTGGTGGATATGTACTGATTTCACTCTGGGGTTCTCAGAGTACCTATGTCACCTGAATAACCCAAGCCTTGTTTTGGCTGTCTTAATGACCTCCCCTCCCTCCCCAAATTAAAAAATAAAATACAACATACTGTGGCACAGAGATTTTTATGGAACAGTGCATGTGGAGTCACACACCATTAGATGTGCTTCTGAAGAAGGGTAGTATATAAGTTGCATCATCTCAGGAGTTTTTTTTCTTTTGGTAGTGCCATTAAAGAATTTCTTCTCACTAGTGTTTCTTAAAGCCAAACCTGAGATTCCAGCCTTTTTTGTTTGCTGATACTTCTTTACCCTTCAGGTGCTTTCACAGGAGCTTGCTAGAGAATCTGAGTATGTAACTATAGCAGGAAAATACAGGGAAAGTTAAACCTATGCTTATAAAAATAAGAAAAAGAATCTATAGGAAATCTCATATTGTATGAAATGGCTGGGAGCCCTCTGCTTGGAGGTTCAGGGAATGACATTTGCATCAGCCCTGCCCCTCTTGACACATGGTAGAAGCTTTAGCAAAGCCCAAACTTAAAGGAATGTCTGAGTATTTCTTTGTCTTTTACAACACAAAAAAGCAGTTCTTGAAGGACTTTTTCAAGCTCTGGTTTAGTTCCGAGGTGCTCTCAGATGAGGTGTACAGATGGAAAAGTGTTTCAAGAGGATCTGATACTGGACTTTTATACAATTCTAAGAGACATGAAACAAACTGGGCAGGTTTCTATAGCTTGGAAAGGCTCTTGAGACTCTTTTAAATTGCATGGAGTAACTCCCAACCCTGCAGTTTTGTGCAGAAGTGGAAAAGTTCCTGTAGGACCCTGGGGTCCACACAGTGCCCACCTTAGGTGGGGGCCAGGTCAAACCAAGAGTTCATAAGGGGATGTCATGGTGATGAGATATGTCCTAGTTTTAGGGCTTTTGCTTTTCTTTTTTGTCATGGATAGTATTTCCCAGCTCAGAAATTACTTGTTATTTTGGAGAAGCAATGGTCTAGGCTGAGTAAAATTTTAGTTGAAAGACCAGCAGGTAAAGACATGGTCTGTTAATTAGACAAGCTAATAGAGCATCCACTGGGAACTGAAGCAGGACCAGACAGATTATTGGGGGTGTTAGGTTTGGGAGCTGGACTGGTAGAGGTGCTGGCTAGGCATGGATATTGGCACAGGGGAGCAGGGTGGTGAAACTGGGGCTAGGGGAACTTACCTGCAAAGGGCCAGACTGGGAAAAGACTGGTCTGCAAAGGAAGCTGGTGACTCTTCTCAACATCTGTAGTGTAGAGGATTCTCTCGTACTGGAGGGATGGTGGAAAGGTAAAATGTGTTTCAAAGTGATTTTCTGTTGAAGAAGTAAATAATTTTGTTTTCAAAGGAGGCTGTAGATAATGTTCCATAGAGTTTGGAACCTTAATCACTGAATGGGGGGGAAAAATATAATAGTTTTTTGTTAAATGAGTAACATTCATCCGTGATATAAGGATCCTAAGTAGCATATGAACACTTAATTAAAATTTTTCCTGTAATGCATATAAGAACAGCAGCCAAATTAAAATGTCAAAGACAATCCTAATCCAAAGTTTTGTAATTTCAGAGTGCTTAACTTTAGCCTTAATATTTTTAGAGAGTTTTATGTTTGTAAAATATGCATATCAAAAGCATGAAAGTAGAGTCATGAAACAGTGTATTTCTGATTTTTGCTTTGTCCTGGTGGATAGCTGTTGACAATCTTAATGGATAAGTGTTTTTGTTTTGTTTTCTGGGGTTTTTGGTTTTGTTGGGTGTTTTTGGTGTTGTTTCTGGTTTTTATTGTTTGTATTTTTTCCTAAGGAGATGTAAATGAAGAGAGGAAGCCTTCCTAGTGGTACATATAGTTTCCCTGGAGCACCTATTGTAAATTTCGTTATCTAAGTTATAGATGGTAAACTGTAGCTTTAGGCAAAAAATGGAAATTCAGTTTTCACTGTCTATATATTTTGCTACTTGCATTAGTCTTTTGCTTAAACACTTTTATCACAAATACAGCAAAATCCTTCAAACCCTTCTGAAAACATTTTGTCTCTTTGACAGCTTATTCTAAGTAGCTCAAGGAGTTGGGCTCGATTTTAAGATCATTTTTGCAATTAAATATTTTGACAAATTACTACCAGTTTTATTCTGCTGGCAATATTTGGACAGATGGGAGAAAATATTTCAATCTCAGAAATGCGTTTTATTATGGAATAAAAGAATTGGAAAGGCGTAGAGGTAACGTCTTTGAAAATACCACATTCAGACTTCTCTAATACTGGAATGAACTAGAACTAGGACTTGATGTACTCATTGAATTGTAGGCATATTTCATTTATTCAGGATAATTTAAAAACAGAGAAAGAAAAAAAACCAAACAGATCTATGTGAACAATTTAGAAGAATCTGAAAGGGTGATCTTGGAGACTACTCAGACTAACAAAGCTTCTGATTTGTTTTTTAGTGACCGATACTTAGAAATGTGTAAAATATAACCTTTGTGACAAGTTTAGGGAAAAATGTGCTGTGGGGTGCATAAACTTTTATTTGCTCTAGCATTGCTTGAAGCAAAGCCCACCGTGTGGCATTTTGCTAGTGGCTGTGAGCATTAGATGTCTTTTCTCAGGTGGCAGCTGTATTAAACCACATAGTGAAAACAAGGTCAAAAAAGTCAAGAAGCCTATGTCTTTTTGTGGAACTCCTATTGCTGACAGAGCGGGCTTCCTGCTTGTGAAAGGTAGATGGTATAAGACTCTGCTAAATAAATACCTCTGAGGGCCACGTTGTTGTCTCATTATCACTTCACAGCTTGCTTTGCAAGGCACTCAGATAAACTCTTTAAAATGGCCAGTTCCACCTGGGATGTTGGTGAAGAGAAGAAATCTCTCCTAGACAGTATTGGTACAGAAGTTAATGAAATGCAGTCTCATTTTTTAAAGAATAACTATTTCTTGATTTATTTTTAGTTTGATTCAGAATCAGTGTATTTCCAAGGTGCATTACGGTTACCAGGAGGCTTTTCACTGGTTCTGATGAACACTGTAGGAGCTGAAGTGGGATAACCATCCTTCCAGAGGGCATCCTTTCCCCGGGTTAGGAGTGCAAAGCTAAGTGCAATACTCCTAAGGTGGTATTATTGTAAAAGACTCTTGAGATGTTCAGGTTCTTACATTACCACTTCCTCAAACATCAACCTACTCAGTAATCTTCAGCAATGAAGATCTGTTTGTAACATCTGGTTTGTAGACTGTGTTCTTCTTTCCTGAACTAAGACTGTCCTACACAAACAAAACAAAAAACCCCACCTTTTCTCTTAAAACAACTTTTTTTTTTTTCCTCCCTGCTCGATCATGTTCTGTGTCTTTAAACAGCATTAGGTATTTTCTCAATTTAACAAATGGTTGAGGTCTGCTCTGAAAGTTATAAGGAACAAGACAAACCTAAAATAGGTCTGCCACCGGCTCCTTAATCTGTAACACTGTTCTCCAGCAACTCTTCTTTCAAAGTTTTTTTGTAGCATTTTGATTTCAAGCCCTGACCCACTGTCTGCAGTAGGGTCATTCAGGCCTGCTCTGGCTTAGGTGACAGCTTTTATCCATTCTGTGTCCGACTCCATAATGGGTGAACTCTGGTTTCTTCTAAAACAGAGTGGCATTCCTATGATATTTTGGAAATGAAGACAGTGTTTGTGCCTGTGTAACGCGGTTTCCTTTGAAGTTCTGCCTTTACTGAATGGCTGTTTGCTTTCAGCAGGGTGGCCAGCAGCTCTCTGGGTACTGTTCCACATAGCAGTGACCATGGCCATGCCACATAGCAGCAACCCATACTCGATGCAGTATTCACAAATGTTGTGTTAAATCCATGGACTGGGTGAAGAGAAGGGTCAGCTCAATCCCAGGAAAAGGGGCCTGATCGGGACAGTCCACAGCGAGATGTAATTTTGAAAGGCAGATGTGAAACCTGGGAAAGGTGGGGCTGGCTATTGGCCTGCCTGGAGGTCAGGATCAGACTCAGTGAGGGGCTGGGAGATCGGACACAGCCCCAGGATGGCTGGGCAGGGCTGTGGGGATGGGTCCGTGCCAGGGCTATATGAATATCCCTTCAGAGAGATAAGGGTCTGTAAATACTATGTCTGCAGCAGCCCTTGTGTTATCAGGTGAGCCTGCAAAACTCGCCAGCAGGCAGAGCTCAGCCTCCTCCGGCAGTTGCCTGCTGGAAACTTCATATCCTTTGGTTTTGTCTCACCTTGGGCCATCCGGGCCAAGGCTGGGCCATGACATGGCCCCTGGGTGAAGCCCATGGCTGGGTAGGGCTGTGGGGAGCTGGAGACCGCCCCTGCTGCAGCATCTCTGGGGTGGGGATGTGGGGTCCTGGGCAGGGTGAGGGGCTGGTTATGGACAGAAGGTCCTGCAGAGCAGAGCTGCTCACAGGGCAGGGGCCACACACCTAAATTCGTCTGAGCTTCATGTTCCCAAACTACAACATGAGTAAGTAGTCTGAACCTACCTCAGGTTTCTGCGTGCAAATTGTATTCATGCTTTGCCATTAGAATGCATACTCTGGTAAAGTGCGTTCCTGTTGCTGAGCCCCAAGTATAAATATGCAAACATAAAATGTTAATCCCACTTAAATTTCATTTGGCACGGTGACACCTCAGACAGCATGTACAGAATCAGATTAAAGAGAGAAATAAATTGTTCATGCACTTCTGACTAGAATAGATGGCCTAACTGCTTTTTATACAATTAGCTGCTGGTACTTTTAATTTTAAACAAGAAGAAGACATGACCTACTATAATTTACTTTCCTGGATATTTTGAAGAATGAGCAAATCAGATTTTTTTTTTTCCTGTTCATTTGTTTTTTATTTGTTCTCAATGAGTAGTGTCTTGCTCTAGTGCAATCCTTTGGCCGCAGTGAAGTTACTTGCTACCAGGACATAAGGGTGTTGGATCCTTGCCTTGTCCACACGACTCTCCTGTATTCGATCTGATAGTAATTCTCTTCAGCTGGCTGTCCTTCTGCTCTGAAGTGTGGTGTACTGACACCCTTCTCAGAACCATGGAATGGTTTGGGTTGGAAGGGACCTTAAAGATCATCTAGTTCCAAGCCCCCTGCCATGGGCAGGGACACCTTCCACTAGACCAGGTTGCCCAAAGCCCCATCCAACCTGGCCTTGAACACTTCCAGGGATGGGGCATCCACAGCTTCTCTGGGCAACCTGTTCCAGTGCCTCACCACCCTCACAGTAAAGAATTTTTGCTTTATATTTAATCTAAATGTACCCTCCTTCAGCTTAAAGCCATTCCCCCTTGTCCTGTCACTACATGCCCTTGTAAACAGTCCCTCTCCCTTTCTTGTAGACCCCTTAGAACTGTTTGCTAAAAAAATTAGGCTGAAAAATGACATTTAGTTGCGAGGACATGCTGAGCAAATACCAAGAATAACAACTGAGTAAGAGAGAAATTCTGAGGAAACTGGCTCAAAATACTTGAACTGTTTTAGTCCCAAGAGTTTATTGTACAGCTGCTTCTGAATCCTGCATTAGATTATCCAATGCAATAATTGGCTTTGTATTCATTGTATACATTTTTCCTTTTTTTTTTTTTTTTTCCCCCTCTCTGTGCCCTGTGAAACTATCAGTATTTCATCATAATAGGAAACATCAGAAACTTCACCTGACTTTAGTTGCATGGATCCAAGGGAAGGTACAAGTTTGTGGTGAAATGCTCTCTGTCAATGAGAGTTAGTGTTGTCTAGTGACTGCCCAGCAAAGGGGCCATGTTGCAGATGCTGGCGCAGATGGTGATTATTCTGCTCTGGAGACGTGTAAACCTAGTTGTGAAGTATGCGTATCCTCTCTATGTCTGTTAGATTTGCACAGCTGAGTGTGTTATCTGAAGCACCCAGATGTGTGCTTGTAGGACCAACCTATTCTGCCACTCCTAGAGTAAGTCCTGATTGGCAAGGGTCCTGTATTGTGCATGTGGCTGGGGAGGACATGTTTTAAGTGATGAATGAAAGTGTTCTGAGGACCAGTGGTTTAGATACATTTGTGGAAATTGTGGAATTTTAGTTTGTAAGCTTCTATGACTTTGAAACTATGAACAAAAGAAAAGGAATCTGCCTGCAAAACCCCTTGATGTAAGTTTTTTTTTTTTTTTTTAAAGACCATAGGGGTTTTTTTTTAGTATAAGGAAAAAATACTGAATGCATTTTTACAGTTTTGAATATCATTTTATGTAAGATTCATCAAAAAGTAGGGTATATATGTAAACACTTCCATTTCCAAGGCGTATTAGTCTAGTTTTTAAAGAGGAGTTTAACATTTCCAGCTGGTAAGATTAGCGTGTGTATGTCTTCATACCTTTTCAGAGGCTACAGTTTCTCTCTAAGTTTTTGTTTGAAAACAGCATTTCACTTTTGGCTTTGTGCAGTGTCTTCAAGAATTGCAAGGCACCTACTTGGTTTTAACTACCAAAATGATCAACTTTCATTAAATAAAAAGATGCTTTCCTGGCAGTAACAAGATTTAAAAAAAACAACAAAAAAACCAAACCAACAAGACTAAGCATCTTAAGAGCTGGCACAGTAGTAATTCGCCAGCCACTTTTCTACCTAATTCTAGCTTAGTATAATTAAACAAGTATGCAGGTGGTGGTGGTTATCTGTATTTCAGGTGCACCTAAAGGTTTCAGTGACAAGCCAGGACGTTATTATGCGTGGCATTAGGTGAATGTAGAGAGCTCACTTCCAAGCAGTGAGCTTTCTAAGCACCTCTGGGCTATGCAAGTCTGTAAGGGATGGCTGGAATTGCCATGTTGTCAATGTTTCGATTTAGTAATGTTTGCTATAGCGTAGAATAAGTAATCTGAAAGTGGTCTAAATGTACTACAACTCTTTGATAAAAGTATTGGATGTATTTCTTGCAGATATACGCTATATAAAGAGTTGATATATCTACTGCTTCCCTATTCATGCTACATAGGCGGTCAAATACTGAAGTGAAAACAATTCGTACTTTCCATCATGTTTATATACTTCTCACTTATGTGGCAAAAAATAGCTAGAAGGAACTTAAGTTTTCTGTTATCACTCTGCAATATGTCCCATTGAGAAGGAAGAATTTTTAGGGCTCCAACTGGAACTATGCTAGGAGGAACAGAGATCAGGAGTACTGCTGTTTTCCTGCAACAGAGAGTATGTGAAGGAAGAGTCCTGCTCTGTATAGGATACTTGCTCTGGACTGCTCTGAGAAATCACAAAACCAAACAGAAATCCCAGTGCTTTGCATCCCTGTGTATTACTACCTTCATGCAAGAGAAAGGCTACTGTGTTTGTTACTGTGTAATGAAAATCTTGGGGCTACAGCACTCACTTTTCCATGGCCTAGATGACCTGGGAATAGCAGCACAGGTGTTCATGCGTGAGGGACATTAGCCCATGAGAATATCCCTCAGGAAGTGAATTATCAGTAGATATTATGTGATGTTCAAAGACAAATCTGTACTCTTTTCGTCTTTCATTTGAAGTGGGAATCTGTAGGGATGATGATACTATAACAAAGATATAACAAAACAATTTGCACTTGAACTTGCAGAACACAGTAAAAGCGTATTATTTGCGATGTCAACAGTGGATACACTGCGATATGTCTGTCTGTATGTCTAACTTCAGTGCTACTGAAATTTTTTTTTTTCTAGAAGAACCATGTATGTGTCAGCTACTTACAATGAGATTTATTTTTTTTTATATACTGGTATATCCAGCGCAACTTTTTCAGAGAAAGAACCATTTGGTTATTACATGAAGAAACTCCTCTGCATAACAGCTTGTAAAATATTTGGAGTTATAAGGATGATATGAATTTTTACCCTTCCAGGTTCCAGCCTTATATTGATTTGCTCTGTGTTAGAAGGAAAGACAGACCAACCTAGGAATATTTGGGACTACTGACTGTTTCTCCTTATAATTTCTCTGCATGTGTTGGCTGTTTTACTGTCAAGCTTCACATCCCAAATATTTGCAAAATAATAATGATGAAGAGGCTATTGTAAAGCTTCAGCTTGTTGTTGTTGTTGTTGTTGTTCTGATTCTGGAAGGAATGTTGAAACAAAAAGATGTCCTTCCGAAGAAGTTTAGCTTGTAGATGTTAGAGATGATATTGCAAGTTATTGTGGACACGTGTATAGCCCAGATACACAAAGCCATGCCTTTGCTGCTCTTCACACAAGTTTCGCTATAGAAATTGTATTACGTTTCTGCGTGTATTTGGTAAACTGCTTTTGTTATTAGAGCTGTCTTTTTATGCAGCATGAGGATTTTAACACCATTCTGTAAGCAATCAGCTCATGTAACAATAGACAGATTGGAATATTGTCTTTGAGTAAATTACTTTTGCCCTGAAGGGAGACTTTTGCCAACTTCTAACCCTGAATTCAAGAGCCCTTTGACTCTTAGTTCTAATAGCAACAGTATTCTTGAGCTTGCTCTGTTCTTTGTTTTGAGATTCACCTACTATATTAAGACACAAGATAATAGTTGAAAAAATCTGTTTTCTATGTAATTTCTAACTAGATAGTTTGTGTCAGCTTTTGCTGAAAATTGTGAAGTGCCTTGAGACTTGTAATGTGACAGACTCCATTTGTGTTGTACTATATTAAAGTGTTGTTTAAAAAAAAAAAAAAACAACAAAAAAACCAAAAAACCCACATTTTTTGTTCCCGATACATTTGAATGTTTTTTTAGCAGAAAGCAGACTAGAATTTTCTTAAATTTATTTACTGGATTTAGAAGTCATAATTCATAAGCATCCAGTGCTGTCAAAAGACGTTCTAGGAAGAATGAATATTACTGAATGTGTCTCTACCTCTAATGGGTGCTGTAGAAATATGTTGTAGTCATGGGAGTCTACATGATAATAGAGAAAAAAGGTGGATTACAAGTTTTGGGAGGGAGACAGGAGATGACAGTGAGATCTGTTAACTGAGAGAGTAGCATATAATAGAAAACCAAACTCAGTTTAGGAAACAGAGACTGGGAAATCATTTCAGTGTGCTTTTTTTTCTGTTGTGTTTGTTGTTTAGTTTTGGACTGGATTATCTTTAATCTCTAATTTCCTTCAGCAGTATTTTCAGTATTTTATCAAAGGGTACAATTTAACATAAATGTACTGTATATGTATATGCCACTATATGTATGAGGAAGCTACATCAAGTTTCTATATTCATTTCTGCATTACGCAGAAACATTTTCCATAGCTTAGAATCATTCGCTAATCTCAGAAAACTGAAAAAACCCCCATTTTAATATTCAAACCTTTGTCAACTTTTACTTTCAACTTTCTCAAAGTGATTATTCAGTTTTTTTCTGAAAACCAGGACTTTAATTGCTGTAAATTTCATCCAGTTTAAAATAACTCAGCAAAATTAATCTTCTTCAGGAAACCCATATTACGTCTTTGCGTTACCATTCTATCAAAGCATATTGCTTGTAGGACAAAGTTTTTATGCACTCAGAGGAAATCCAAACCAAAAAGAGAGTTTCTATAGTTTGCTAATTTGTTGATGGTAGGAGAATTTTACCTAACTTGAATTTTTAATTTGAAATTCTTTTTGAAATGAGGGTTAAGGACTTGGCAAAAAAAACATAATAAACATCTTTAAAAATAATTAAAATATTCCACTTAATTTGAAGCTTTAAGGAAAGAAAAAAAACACACCACTCTGGTACACTTTAAAATACAGAAAAAAAATTAATTGGTAAAAGGAAACATTTGCAAGCTTTGTTTTAAAGATAATTCTAATACTAAGAATAAAAATAATAGTGAATTTCACAACTTAACCTGAGCATTTGAAAGAAGAGGAGATAAAATTAAACAATAGCATCTGTTGTATAGTATTAGTAACGCTCAGATTATATGCTCTGTCTTGATGCATTTCAAAATTAGAGTAAGAGCCTACCAGATTGCTTCCAAAAATCCTCCCAGAACTAAAACTGTCTTCCAGAGGCCATACTGGGAAACTGGACCTAAATATTAGCGTATCCGTAACATCTAACTGATTTCTTACATTTGCTTGGACCCTTGCTGCTAATATCAGTGTAACCCTTACATAAAAGCAAACACTGGAGAGTCGCAATTACTTGATTTTGTCACTTTATCCGGCTGGTGGAGAAGCTCTGTCGAGCAGAATGAGCACAAGTGGGGTTTGTGCAGCTACGTTAAGCCTTGGCTGCTGAGAATGGCAAAAGCCTTTTTCATCAGCCGAGATAGACCAGTAGTAGGAGCAGGAGTAGAAGCAGATGCATACAAGGTTATGTCTTTTATTAAGATTGTGCCTGGATGCACTGCCATTCTCAGGGAGGTTATGCCTTGCTTGCATTTTAGTTTT
The DNA here is from genome assembly GCA_013400195.1 of Aramus guarauna. Classification (NCBI taxonomy): domain Eukaryota; kingdom Metazoa; phylum Chordata; class Aves; order Gruiformes; family Aramidae; genus Aramus; species Aramus guarauna. Next base: position 608,044 of record VXBL01010536.1, read on the forward strand.
TAGTTTTAAATGGTTTTCAGATCAATTGCTAAAACTTAATTGAGTTCGCTCTTGCAAAGGAGTCTGTATCACCGCTCTCTGAAATTTATTTTAATATTCAAACCTTTTTTTTTTTGCCAGTTTAAGTCTGTTATCAGAAATTTGTTTTACGCATGCAGTTTTTACATGAGTAGAAAAAGGCATTCATGTGTCTGTGCGAAGACCTCAGTCCTGCATTTTTTAAAAGACTCAGGGGAACTTTTCTGTCCTTATTAATGCAGTACTAGTGGCTAAGCAGTACATTCAGAAATCTGTAAATCTGCAATCCAGCTTACCCTGCTGTGGCATGCGCGTATGTCTGACTACCTAGAAACTAGCAGTTCCTTTGTGCCATTAAATACTTGAGAATTTTCCCCTGGGTATCTGATTTTAATCTTTCTGGTCTGAGGCTTTCCCCTTTCAGTTAGCTTTCCAGCAAATACATGACTGAAATCAATATGAGCTTTTCACTTGCCTCCTTGGCCGAAGCACAGCTGTAGAAATACCGATAGGTACGTAGGTTTCTTGACATGTAAACATTTATTCTGAGGATGTTTTGCAGTGCATTTGAGCTAGGAATATTTTGCTCTAATATCAAAGTATTATACAGTTTATCCATGAATGCTTGCCTTTTTTTTTTTTTTTTTTTTTTGTGGGTGGGTTTGGTTTTTTTTTTTTTTATGGCTTCATTTGGGAGTTTATTTAAACTGTATGTGAGAAAGTGATTGCATGAAATTTAGTCTTCAGTTGTCTGGATATCTGTTGTAATATTAGATTAACTAAGGAGATGTAGGGTTGTTTTTTATGAAGCTACTATACAGCCTTGTTCTTATTACACAGAGAGATATCTCTTAAGAGCCAGACAGGTGTTATAAAATACTGTGTTTGGCTTTGTTTGTTTCTAACAAACTTTTTATTTGGTATGAAGAATCAAAATTCTTTGAACAAAATGAATAGTTGTCTTCCTGTCCTCAAGACAGAGAACCTCCATTGATGTGGAAATCCTACTAAGAGGTTCCCTTGTATAAAGAAAAGGAAGAACGAATCATTTGTGAGGAAAAAAAATTGTCAATAAAAAAGGAATACACCAAATTCTGGAAACAAACATTACAAAACTATGCATGCATTAGGAAATACAAAGGAAGAGAGTTGTGCAATACTAATTTAAAAGTTTGGCTTCAACCACGAACAGCCAGAAAATGTGGTTAGCTTTTTCGTAATATATTGTGCTGCCCAATTACATAAAGTTACCTGCTCCTCAAGGATCCAGATATATTCCATTAACTGCTCTCAGTGGGATGGGATGGTGAATCTCATTCTTTACAGCACTTTCTTATGTTTGATACGCTGAACTTTTGCTGTTAAATAACTTTGGACTATGTTTTTTGTACCTTTAACATATGGTAACATTTAAAACATCCTTACAAAGGCATTGCTAGTGAGAAGGCTATTTGCAAAGGATGTGGGAATTGTATTTAAAATCTCAGAGCTGGCAAACTTACTTGCCAAATTTGAAGTAATATACTATCTTGAAAAGTCAGAGTTGTTAACTCAGGCTTGACATCACACCAACATAGTTCAGAAGCAGGGCAAGAAGGAGGCATATCCATATTATACCATCTGAACGTAGCATAGGATTGTAATGGAAACAGTGGTATCTTCGTAGTATTTTACTTACACATTCTGAATATACAGATTGCAATTATATCTGAATTATTTACATCATATTTCTTTCAGCTTTCCTGCTTTTTCCCAGCATGTGCCACAAAATTAGTGATTAAAGCACACTTAATTTCTGTTTTGCCTTAGATACAAGGCTAGATCAAAGCCTATGAAAACCATCAGCAAAATTTAACTTTGCACCCTCAAGGTTAAGGGAGTAAGCATTTTATTTAGTCTTTCTCGGTGACAGAAAACGTCAGGGCTCTGAGCTCATGGCCCCCTCCTGGGGGCTGGCTGCCTGGACTCAATGCCAGTATTGATAATGCAGTTGTCTGGTCTTGAGGAAGTGTTAGTGAATCTGGCAGCTTCGCTAAGATGTGGGAGGAAGGTGAGGTTGGTTGGTTCTCAAGGAGTCTTTCTGGGCACCTTTCCTCTTCAGTAATGCCCACCCCTTTCAGTGGCAGCGCTGGCCTGGGATCAGCATGGACCAACGTCTTGGAGAGCAGAAGACCTTTGGGGACTGATCAAGAATTAAGGGCCCCAAATCACTTAAACCAAATCAACAAAAGGGTTGTTAATGAGATTATAAAATCTAAAATATTAACAGGTCCCTTGTACTAGCAGCTCTGAAAACTAGCAAGTTTTTTGAATGGACAAAACCCTATAAAACAGCTCAATTATTTAAAAAGAAATCTTGATGATGTCTTTTCCCAGTATGTTCAGTCTGACACAGAAAACTACCCGTTCGAAACACAATATTAATTATCAGTTTTTATTATTTTTTTATTATTTCGGTTTTTAATTGTTAAGTATCCCAAACCCAAAGGCAGAATTATACATGCATTGTTGCCCTAAAATAAACAAAGCAACAGATTCTTAAGCTCTAAGAAATGCTGTAAAAATCTCTGTCTTCTGTTGGTGTTTTGCACTCCTATAGGTTACTACAGCCAAACTGATTTTCCTCCTGACGTTCTGTGAACTGAATTACTCTGAGGCATTGCTTTGTGATATATGCCGTATTTTAGCTCAGAGTAGACTTTTATATGCAAACTATAACTCTCAGAAGCACGCTCCGTTGACACCACTTTTAAGTACAGTTGCACTGGCAGTAATATATCTGCATGGGAAGAATCCACTAAACAATAAAATTATGTAAATTAGACTATAGGAAGATTAGTCATAAGCAAATGCCTAGATATAAGCTTAGCATCTCCTATGTGGCTCATGGATTTTGTTAAAGTATGACAAACAATCCTGGCAGCAATCACAAGAGAAATTAAGATCAAAGCCTAAACATAAACTAAAAGAAATGAAGTATTTTCTGCTGATCAATTAACAATGTGCTTTGCTGCCAGCCTGCAGTCAGAAACCAAATAGGAAATCACATTAGGCTGCTTTTATAATCAGGAATAGAAATGGCACTTATGGCTAAAAAGAGAAAAGTCATTGCATTTATCTCTGTATTGTTTTTTAATTGTTTTTTCATCGTTGTTGTTTTTCATCATTCATATTCAGATTAGTTACCTAATTTTAGATGGGCAACCAAGTGTGTAATAAATGCATGAATTCCATTTGGTTTAAATATCCCCATCTAATTATACTGTGCTTTTGTTATCAATCTCAGATGTTAACAGCCTAATGGCAAAAAGAGTTTTTAGTAATTAAATTGTTAGTAGAATTATCGCAGAGCACATTGACACACCACACACACTTAATTATAACTATAAATAGTCTGTAAAAGCTCTTAGTAGGAATGAGATTAAAAAGTAAAGGAGTAACAAGCTAATACTGTATTTCCTGTCCCTTCTCTGTAGTTGGAACTGTCTTATTCTTGTCTCCAGCATTGTTTGCCATTTTATAGGGTACTGAGCTTTTCCTTGTCTAAATTTCGCCAGCTTTTCTGAGCTGCTGAGGAACAGTACCACACCGGTGGAAATGACATAGCAGAGCACAGGAGACACTTCCCTGTTTGCTCCCGTAAACTGGCGCTGCAATAGTGGTAAATGCAAGTAGTAAATGACACTTGCTTTCATGATAGTGCTTTTTCCTTTCTCAGAAGAGATCTAACTGCAAGAAAGATGTGGGAAGCTATGCTATGGAAAGGACAGCTGTGGTGTCCTTTCACGTAGGACAGTAAGGTCAGTACGGGTTTTTGAATGAGATGTGTAGAGTTGCACCCAATAACAAACTGTTGCATTGATTTCCGTAGCAGCAGGGAAGGATGAATAGTGAGTTGCGTTGCATCTTAGTTTTTCAAGAAGGAGGTGTAAGGAGGGGAAAAAATAATTGTTTGAGTGTCCTGAGGCCAATGTAATTGGAAACATACTTTTTTTTTCCCCCTGCCTCTCTTACTAGGTTGCAGGCTGTTTTTTCTGCCCTCCCCACAGTTAAACAAAGGAGAGGAAAGGAGAAGGGTAAACTGGAAGTGTTCATGGTTCAAAGAGTGATACAAAGCCACTTCCCCAGCTGGTGCCACTTCTTTGCCATTTAAAAGTTGTGTAGGTGGCACTGGATGTCATCTTGAAGTGCAGCCTCGCTGCTGGCATTTCTTTCTCCGCGCGTCCCTCATCCTGCCATGGCCTCCCCTGTGCCTCTTCCTTGCACACCTTTTTCTCCGAGGGCTATTGCCTCCTTGCGTCCCTTGCCCCTGACCCCCCTTCCATGCCCTTACCTCAGCCATGGCACCGCCAGTGGCACTGCTGGGTGGCCTGAGACAGAAAGCCCAGCTTAGCTGGCACGCTGCACGATGTCAGAACTGGTTAGGAGAGCTTCAAAGCCTGGTGCTGTGCTGTGTTTCACTAGAGGGGAACTGATGGTGTAAATCACGTGAAGTCCAGAAACACGGTGGTGGTTTGAGGCCCAGTGAAGCAGATATGCTGAGCTGCTTTGCTGAAGCAGAGGAGGGGAGGAAATACCAGGATCTGAAGAGACTTGGCCGAGCGGCACGTCGTGCATGCACGTTCAGGTTAGACTAATGGGTTGATTTTGAGGATAGGAAGGAATTTTCCTCTGAGTCATATTGGCAGGAACGAATGTGGTTCTTTTTCCTTCCTTTAGAGCATAAAGCCTTGTTCATTTGCAAGGATCACCGGGCATATTTCACCTAAAAAAATTTCTGCAAGGCTACTGCAACACCTTTGATTTTTCTTTCTCCCCATATCTCTTTCTTGTTGTCCCTCTCCCCCATCTCTTTCTCCCACTTTCTTCTTTTCAGTCTACTGATGCTTTGAAGGCTTGTGGTCTGTCATGTGAAAAGTCCGACACTTGTTCTGAATATTTTGAGGAATATTCTGAAAAAAATTAGAAGAAATAAATTTTTTTTTTGGCTTTTGACATTCTGAACGGCTGGTGTAATTTTTGATGTGCACCTACTTGGAATTAAACTTTTGTTAAGTTGATCTTTTTAATTGTGAAGAACTGAGCCAAGTGACCCAGGCAGCGTCTGTCTGGCTTGGATTCCTGTTAGCTACTTTTAGGCTGTTTCTTGCTCCCTGCACCAGTTTTGTGGTTTGTCCTCTGAGGTGAGTAATTTTTCCATGACCTGGAATGCCCTATAATGGGAGCAGAGGCACTTAACATTGTATTTTGCATCTGAGTCTCTTTACAGCACAAAAAAATTTAGCTGTTACAGCATTAATTTCCTTTATTGAGTCAGTCCTTTAATTTACTTGTGTTCTCCGAGGTGCACGTGTACATGCACAAGTTGGAGAGAGGATGCAACGTTACATATCGGAAATTTAAGGCTTTTGATATTGAAGGTTTTGTTCAAAAAAGAAATGGAAGGGTTATATTTTTTCACACACACCCCCTTTTCTTTTTCCAATTTAAAAAATCTGGTGTGTATTGTAGGAGTTGCTTGTGGGTATGTAGGAAATGTACTATAACATACACCAAGTCATAAATCTTATAAATACTAAAATCACAACAGCTGTTGTAGTTGGCCATAATGTTCACTCAGTATTTATTAAAACTTTTTGAGTTTTATATTTCCTAATTGTTCATCACTAATGAGGTTCCCACATCTTGTAGGGGTCACTTCCATGCCTGTATCAGGAGATATTCAAATAGAGTTTGATCGTGCTTGTCAGTGGGCTTTGAAGTCTAATTAGGCAATTATAGCTTAAATTCCACAGCTCAAAATAAATGGAGCTCCATCTTTTCTGTGAGCTATTTTCTAACAATGAAACCTGCTGAGTGCAGACGAACTACAACGGGCAACACGCAGATTTTGTTCATCAAGAATAAAAGCGATGCTGAAGTATGCTACTACACTCTAAATGTTACAGGCCATGTTGTGAAAAAATGTCATTTAGCAGTAAAACGTACTGTGTGTGCACAGTGTATATGGAAGCCACCTATTTTGTGCAGACTGCCATTTATACTTGCAAAAGAATTATTGTTTGTCATGTTTGTTATGCATCTACAGGTTTAAAAGGGTGTTCTGCTCGCTCCAAGCAGGTCTTCAGAGAGGTTCACTTCAGAAATTAACTGCTTTAAATGAAACAATCTGTCTTTCAGAAATGTGAAATAGTTGATTTTCATGCCTTGATCTATAAATACCCACAAATGTTTGCTTCTGACAATACTTCTTAATTTTTTTTTTTTTTTTTTACAAGACACTGGTATCTCAGCAAATGAAAAGCATTTTAGGGTATATTAGCACTTGCGTGTGTATGGATTGCTTCTATAAAAGTACTGTTGGACCTTTGCTGGTTGGTGACTGTATGGTCATAGGCAAGCTTCACTTACAATGAGCCTAAAAATTCTTGCTTGTGTTTTGTACGCATGCAGAGACCTGCAGATGAAAAGACATGTGCTAAACACTGTGTTACAGGAGTTAATCTGTCTGTATCACTGTCCACTCGGAAACGACTGCTCAGGAGTGAGGACATACTGGTACAGGGTTGGGGTTACGCTTGGGTGCCAGCTGCAGTTCCACGTGGCAAGACAAAGCTCAGCATGTTCTGTTGAGAGCAATAGCTTTTGATAATTCCAAGCTGTTAATCAGAGTAGCCAGAACAATGAAGTGGTTTTTCAAATAGAAATTTCCCCTCGCCCTTTTGAAGCTAACATGATTTCAAGGTGTGCAGCATTACCATCAAAATGGGACTTAGGGAATAAATCATTTAAGTCTAGAATACAGTTGGGTTGGCCCTGGAAAAAAATAAATACATCCTCAGACTTTTTTCTGGATGACATGCAAATTTTGAAGAGGAACGGTTAACACAGCCAGCTTTCAGGTGTCCTCTTTTACATATTTCTGTAATGTATTTATAAAATTGTTCCTCACTTGTTCCTTTGCTGATGGGTGCGACTGAAAATTACCAAAACCAACTTGGTGCAATTTTTTGCTGCTTCTAACCATGCTAGTCTCACTCTTCTCATGACAATTCCTTTTAGATTCAGCTGAATGCATTACAAAAGCATATTTATTTCTAAAAAAAAAAAAAAAGTGCATAGAGGAACAGATACTATCTAATTCAGTGTTTCAGTATACTGTAAAGCTATGCCAGTCAGAATAGCTGCAATATCTGAAAGTAAAGTTGTGGTTTGTTATATTGCTTTTTACTTCAGGTGTTCTGTCAGCATTAGTTACATAAAGGTGGCTTAGCCTTTCTCATTCTGCCTGAGTGCTCTGGTCACTCGAGCCGACTATTCTTTTTGGGTGTAATAGATTTTAAGGAGAATCTCCACACTTCCACGCTCACCTGTATCTTTTGACTACCTTTCTCTTTCCCAACCTTATTTTCTTTGATTTTTGTTTTCTATATGTCAAACTCTCATTGAACTACCTGGGATGTCAAAGAGGCTCTGCCTCTTGATTCCTTTTCAGAGTACCTTGGTCTAGTCTGAGAAATTAGCATTTTTATCCCAAATCTCTGACTCTTGACTGTGTTAAAGTACTACATCATGTTGGGCATAGTCATGTAGATGACTGATTGGAAATTAATGCTTCTTCAGCCTTCAGCAAAATCACCAAATAACAGAGAGAAACCTACAGATGGTGCTTTAAATTAGTATTGATATGATACTGAAAAAAAAAAAAAATCTGGAGCACTGAGATTATTTTTGAGGCTCATCACTATCACCTAAAATCTGAAAAATTGCAAAAAGATATTTTCCTTTTTTTTCTCTTCTTCATAACAACATCTACACAGATGATCTAAAGGTGAAACTTAGCAAATATCCATCCCGGTGGGATGCTTTGATTTTAAACGCTTAAAAACAGTTTTTGGATTAGTCTTCCTTACAGCATGAGTTTAACATGTATGTGTTACTTCAGTTATTCTGATAGACTAAGTCAAGTATTTTAGTGATGGCATTTCTTAATCTTCTTAAGAACGAGTGAAATGATGTCTACTAACTAGGATCTCTCTCGCTTAGCTTTAAGCCTACAGTGCACTGTAATCAAAGATACAGGTTGGTTTTTTTTCTTATATTGTAAACTAAACAGCCATCTTACTTTCCCCCCTCCTGAGAAAATTCACAAACACTTTTCTCTTTTTAAGTAGCTTTTCATATCCTATTGAAATTCTGATTCCCTCTGCAATGACTACTGTGGAGATAAATTCTTAGCATGTCTCATTTTTCTTTGTTTACAAAAGCTTAATGTATGGGAAAGGAGAAAGAAGTCCTGAGGTTTTGTGAAGACTCTTTCAGTAACTTTTAAATCCCTTTTCAAAATAAAGTTTTAATATTGTAGTAATAAATTAAGAAATTCTTTATGAGACTGTATGTTTCAGCATATTTAATGCAGCAAACATTTTTCAAATGTAATGTTGAAAATAAAATTAGTTCCCCAGCTTTTAAGATCAGCTCACTGAAACCTATTGCTGCCAATACCAAGGTATTTGTTTGCTTGTTTATTTAGTAGTTTCATCTCTTTGGCTTTTAGGACAGAGAGTTAACTGTCAGGCCTTATGCTCTCTGGTTATTACATTACCTGTTTACGACATCTCCCCTGCCGGGCCCACCCCAGAGATCCTGCGTTAAATTTTGCTTGCAGGGCTCTGTTTGGGCCAGTGGTAAGATAAGGGGTAGCAGCGCACTGCTGTGGTGGTAAGCACTATTTTGAGAAGAAAAGCAAAGATTTGATGGGCACAGAGCATTTGATGTCTTCCTCATCGTTGTGGAAAACGTATGCTGGAGAAGAACTTGCCAGGCTTGCAGCTGACTTTATTCCCTGTTTTTATTTCACTTGTTTCTATTTTCTGCCAAGATCTTAATATCCTAAAAGAAGATCTAGTCTTCTCTTTTCATCCCCCTTTTGTTTTTCTTTCCATATATCTTTTCTTTCCAGCCACTTTGGAAGATCTTTCCTAAACTCATTTCCAGCCCCTTCTCTGTGGTCTAAGCATCTCCGGACTTCTCCTTCTTTATAGTCCAACCTAAACTGCCTCCCTCATCTTAGCTTGCTTTCTCTCTTTTCCTATGTTTAGCCATTTTTCAGTGTATGTTTAAGTATTACTCAAGATTTCTGTACATTAAATAAACAAAGCAAAACAAAATACTGTCACCCCTGAAAGACTTCTCTGTTATCCCAATGGTCAAGTGCCATCTTGTTTTTTGTCTTCATTTGCTTGTGATTTGTTTCAATAGATCTATGGCAAATATCTTAATGTGGGCTTTTTTCTCCTAGAATCACCAGAATCTTTTCTAATACAGACTCCATCCATAACATAGCTTCTTCCAAGGAAGGTTTCTTAATAGTGCCAGAAGTCTTTCACTTGTTTACTCTTCTACTTGCTTTTTGATGCTGTCATTATGCTTTTGGAATTAATTCTAATATATTTGTACGCAATATTTTTTTTCTCCTTCCTTTTTTAAAAAGGTCATTGAATATTCACTGAGTAATTAATCTAATAATTACACCTGGTTTTCCTCCAAAAGAAAATGGGTTAGATGCAGTCACAAACCTGAGAAAATGGCATAAGTAGCATTGGGCAGAAATGTTTTACTGGTGAGAACCCTCTTCAGGTAGCCAGTGTATTTTCAATACAGACCAGTCCCCTCTGCCACCTCCCTGAAGTGTCAGGAGCTGTAGCTGTGGTGATGCCAGATGAATGGTTTGCAGTACTTACTCTAGAGAAGAGATAACAGAGCTCCAGGAGGAGTCCCAGTACTATTTAGCCAGTCTGAAGTGATGTATGACAGACTTCAGAGGGACTGATCAATAAAGAAGAAAAGGAGGAGGGATAAGAGGGAGGAACTGTACTATTCTTTAAAATAAAAATAAGAAATTTCCTTGCTTGTGCACTAAATGGCATGAAGGCAACTGGTAAAAAAGGCAGCCACACTTCCTATCTAGGAGTCATGGATTGCCATAGGAACCATAAGTGTATCATCTCTTCTGTTAATTTTAATTGCCATTCATAGTGATGAATTAACAGTGAGTATCAGAACCCACAAATGTAACTGTAAACCTTCAGTGTAACTGTAAATATTGTGACCTTGGAAAACAGTTCTTTTTTTTTTTTTATGATTATTATTTTCTTTCGTGATCTGTTTATATTTTTGTTAACCTTCAGCCCAGAAGAGCATACACACAAAATGAATGAATCACTGCGCTCACTCTGCCTAGGGCTGCCATCTCCCGGCTGGAACCCACCCCGCACACGGACAGCTGGTTTTTCCTTTGTAGGGAGGGAAAGCTCAGCCAGTACAGACCCAGGTGTTTGAGGAACTGAAGGCTGTACAGTATTTCCATACCATATGTATGTGGGCAGTTGATGATGATGCTGTAAGTACAGCCACAGATAGTTAAATTACATTGTTTTGCATACAGACGGCACAGTTCTGTATTTTATTAAATATCCAAATGAAAAAAAAAAAAAAAAAAGCCAGATCTTTCCAATTTGTTTGCATTGCTGGAGTCCTGTCTTTGAACATAAGTCCTGATCTAACCAAATGCTGTCTGCACCCTTTTTCATTTCCACAGTTCACGTTCCCACCAACAAACTTTCCCAAATCATTCTGCAGAGAAGGTCATCTTTATCAAATATATGTTTCTAGAATAAATATATATAACCTTCTGTATATTTATAACTAGTATGTAGGAGTGTTTTTTTGAACAAAATCCTGTTGAGGCAGATGTCTGGAACTTTCTTTAGTTTTATGTCAAAGACACATGGCTCATAGCTTGTCTAAATTTGCTCTATCCAATTTACATTGAGCTCTAGCCAATTTACATCTGGTCAGAAGTTTTTTAATACTAGAACTCAGTGGCATTACTCTGAGAAATTTCTGATGCCTGTTAGTCACAAGATCACTATGGTGATTTAAGGCAGCCAGATAGATGTTACAGAAAAAACTACAAATTAATTTCCAAACTGTCAGTGTTGCTTTAAAAAGAAATTAATGGATATATATTATTTAAGGATTGTACCAGGGAGTACTTATTATTAACCCCAGTAATGCTTGTGACAGTAAAAATGGTAAGAGCAAATTACAAGTCAGTTACAGCAGGTAAAAATCACAAAGTAGCTTGTACATCATTGCTGCCCTTTGTCATTTACCTCTAGTGTGTCCCAAAAATGCAAAATTACTTTGAACTTACTGTCAGCTACCCAAGTATTTGGAGACTAGTTGAAGCACTTTTTGCATAAGTATTTGAGTAAATTCCAGTGTCCAGTTAAATGCCAGTGCAGGATTCTGGTTACGGTTGGTATTTGATAAACCAAAACTTCTAAGAATTTATATTTTTCTGAGATTAAAAGCAATTTTTTTTTTTTTTTTTTAATACTGTGAAGTCATCATTGTTTCAAAAGAGGAGCAGTGTGTTCTGGGCTATGCTTGCAAGCTGGAAGCTAAAAAGTTCGTTCTGCCTTCGTAAGACTCCTTTCCTTAAACAACTCATGTGGTGATTTCATAGTTTTACCAGCTAGCTTGTTATAAGCATAATATTTGGTTCTCATTCAGCATAAATATCTATGACCATAATTTCACTTTGATAATAATTGCTAAACAATTTTTCTATTACTTCTCAACAGTGTTCTAAGTCAAGAGTGCTATGAATTGAATACCATGCCAAAAAAGGAGGACAGAAATTATGGGTGCTCTATGTGAAGTGCTGATTTATTTTTTTTTCCCCTAGCTGTAGTTATGTGAATAACATTGAAATATCAAGAAAGCACCATATTTATTGAGTGTCTCAGGATTCAAGTGTGTTATTTTGGTGGCAAGATGGTTTCTATCCTTTCCCGATAATTCTGCTGAACAGAGGATTTCCAGATATTAAGGTACACTGTTTTTCACGGCTGTGAAGTTGTGGTTATGAAGGCCAGATAATGAACTGCAAGGCATGTTAATAACATTTAGTGGGGCAAGCTGAGAACTGAAGCAAAAAATGTTACCTAACGCCTTGCACTGCATTTGTGACAGTGAGGTGACAGGTCTAATAGTATAGCTAGAACTGCAGATTATTGCCCTTTGTTATCACAAAGTAAGGGAGTATTGAGGTAGGTCTTCCTCATCCTCTTATTTGATCTGATTAGTTGTTGCTGTGGCTTGACAGGCTCAGTAGGTCTTTCCACTGTGTTTTTGCCTTCTCATTCCCTATGATGCTACTGCGAATGCTTCAGGAGAAGGCTGCTGCCTTGTGGGACTGACGTGACCCAGCTGCTCTCCTGCATTGACCCGTGGTTGAGGAACACCAGGGCTGATCAATGGAGATAACACTGGTTAAATTTTGTCATCCTTTCAAAAGGATGACATCCTTTGAACAGAGCCAGTTCAGAGTAGGTGACAGGCTGCCTGACCTCTCATCTCTTACAAGCCAACCTGTGTGGGGACAGGCGCTTCATCCTGCCGCCAGAACTGCCATGAGACAGTGAGCTCCCCCTCCAGCCCTCCTCACTCACCCCGCTTCCCAAGCTGGCTGGTTAGGAGGGAATGGCAGCAGCAAGGGAGAAGAATGGGGGGAGGGGGGAAGCAACTCTTTTTAGAAAATACAGCATGAGGAGATCTCTGTACGGGGCAGTGCGCTTCAAGACGTGCATGCAGCCTGTGGGAAGCCCTTGGGAAGGGGGCACGCAGTGCAAAACTCCGCAACCATACCAAAACTACCCTCTGAATAGAAATTTCTTGCGATTGCCCAAGTTGCGTGACAGTTTTGGCCTTATGGGTCCCTCTGCTGGCCTTATGACTTGATTATTTTCAAATAATGTTCCAGTTTGTCCTTCTGTGTATTATCATCATCGTTAGTGCTGCTGTTTGATGAGAACAAATTCCAGCTTGCAGCTTCCCAGTCTCTTCTCCAGAGCCTGGTCCCCAGCAGCGCTGCAGAGCCTTTCGGAACCGGGGGGGAACAGAAGTCTAAACTGGTCGGAGTGGTTAAGTGATGGAGATACCTAACTGAAACATGTGAGGCTTTATTTAAGTACTTCTGTGTGTTAAGATAGGAAGAAGATACAGTTTTCTTAAAGCAGTCGGAATAAGTTTTTCTACTGTTTAGAAAAAAAATGTGAAATACATTGGAATTATTGTTTATTATAGTTTAAACTTATCGTGTTTGCCAAATATATATCTGTGTGAATGCACAGACAATGTACGTGGCAGAGAGGGATGGGAATATTCTTTTTGGCCTAATTAAATTCTGAAGATGAAAAAATGTGGTACACAATCTGTAGCATTTCTGGTAGGGTTTGGGTGGGGTTTGGGGATTTTTTTTTTCTTCCTTCTGTTCTCTTTTTATATTGATAATTATTTATTGGCTTTGCATCTCAATTCAGAAGTTGTAATGCTTCTTAATTTTTATTGTTATTTTTTGCAAGTTTATATCCAAAACAGGTGTCATAAATTCTGTAAGCTTCAGTTTATGGAGTTTTGTTTATTCTTTTTCACCATCAACCTGGATTGCATTCTTCTTTTCTACAGCTGAACAAGCAGAAGGCCATACTCATAAAAAACATAGTCTTGAACCAAATGAGCTCATATATCCCTAAACAGTACTGAATTAAAATTGATTTGTACTTATGGGACAAGAAGTTGTCTGAGATTTTCTGCTCATCTTCTAGGTTAGTTTATTACTTACCTAAATTTAGCTTATACAAGAGTGGACTTAGCAAACAAGAAACTCCTGCCAGAAATAGTGGGTTTGGATTTTTTTTTTTT